>KZ308627.1:137400-251879 GCA_000376725.2 Ladona fulva
TTCACGACCTTGCGCAAGATAGTTATGTATTATTATATTATTTTCACCTATTGTGGATATCTGACGATACATAATCATTCCATTGTGGCGAGAAAATTACTTATTAATACAAACCTATTTTGAACGAACTTATTTATATCGCTATGAGCTTCAATTTCCATTTAAAATGTAGAGTAGAGTAACAGGGCCTTTTCTGCCATGAAGCAAATTAGACAACCGCCTAAGGGTTTTGCCACGAAAAACTAATATTTTAGTTCTTTAATATCAGGAAGTGTTTTTAAAAGCTCAAATAACAAAAAGGTTATAGAAAAGTCCCCGGTTATTAACTGCGGACTTAAATTTTACTGTCAATTATTATTTACAGTTTATTCATTTATTCGCAATCAACAGTTATAAAATTGTTCATTGTACATTACTATGACTCCTTATCCTCTGACGTACTAAGTAGGGTTAGATTGAGAATTATTCGAAATATCAATCGCTGAAAATAAATAAACTAACAAATGACTTTTGAAGATATTGAGGAGCGGAATTATAATGTGTACTCAAAATCGTCCTTAACTTATATTCACTTAGGGGCTGGGTATTGTAATGATTTGATAGTGTAAAGTTGACAATTATAGTTAATATCCTTAGGAACTCATCATGTATATTTGAAATTTAGTATAATCTTCATGTTAACTCTGATAAAATATTATAAAACCTGGCCCTAAAGTGAACATTAGTGAAAGTCGGCTCGAAGTATATATTATAATACTGGGCCTTAATGTACTTTGCGTATCAAATATCGACGACTGGATTCATTGCACGAGAGTCGGAATAATCAACAACTAGGAAAGCAACAATAGAGGGCTGAGTTGGCAAAGAATTGGGTTTTAATAAGCAATAATTGATACCGAAAGAGTTGAAATGCGAGTAAAAACAGAAAGAACTGACAATGAAGATGGCGAATATTGTTGCTTCAAGGTCTGTCATTTGAAGCCGGAACTTGTGGAATAATAAGAAAAAGTTTTTAATAATAAGTTTTTAAGCTAGTTACGTATCGGTAGCAGTTAGGAAATAGGTTTGGCATTACAGTAAAATGTTTGGTCCTATTGCGCTCGGTACTGTAATCACAAAATGTTACCAATCCATAAATGTATAAATTGCTAGATATGTCAAGCAAGTAGGTTTTAACTTCTCTTTTTCAAGAGTGATGACGAAATCAATTTACTTAATTGGCAGTTGCAAAATGCCATTGGGTTTCAGATTTCCCAAGCTTCAGTCATTGAAAAATTCGCCGGATTTCCATCCGTGTAAGAGTCAACTTCGTTTCGGTAAAAAATCATTTTTCCTCCCTCGCATGCGAAGTGTTATTTGGATTAAAAATGGTCACACGTGCAAAAAAATGCCGTAACTGCCTTTTTCGTTGACGTAGAGCGTGATTGGAAGTGGATCGGGGACTTTTTCAACCTCAGTGTCACTTGTGTTGTTTATTTTTCTCAGACCAACGCGGTGATGCCAACTCTGATGAAACTTATGTCTATATTTTTCTCTGAAAGTGCAATTTTTCGCGTTGCGTCCGTAGAATGGAAATTATTCACAGGAAGCGCATGGGCGTCCTCATTACACTAGCTTGCTAAAGATAAACTTTCATCAGCATGCTACTTTCCGCAAGACCTGGCATCAGTGCTCGGAACCTCTATTCATTAAAACCACTACTAGGGGAAAAATTCTCAAAGGTCGTTAGCAACGCGAAGGTCAGGCGTCATCGCACAGAAAGTGCAACCAAGAGTGATTGGAGTAGTACAGATTAAAATAAGAACAAAACTGTATCGTGAGAGACAACGGGATTTGGCCAGAATATAACGAGAGGAAAAACATGAACGGAGCAACGTCACAGTTTTCTTTCATGTCTTCATTTGAAACATATTTGGTATCATAAGGTAAGTATAATGGAACATTAGAGATGATATGGTATTAATTTCAAGCGTGGCGTTTTCTTCGTACGATAGAGTAATCGAGCACATTCTTAAAGATGTTGAATTGAATAGTATTCATATCTTTTATTACAGGTGTTTTTATGATGGAATTGAATTTTTAGAACTGTAGTTAACTCGTTCTCTTTACTTTTCACATGCATCAGAAGGAATGTGAAATTTGAAATATATGATGCGTTAGCAGACAGGATGTATTAAGGAGAGGAAATTAGCTTTCGCTGGAAACTTCCCAAAGGATGTTTTGCCAACCTTGTTTTACTTCCAGATCGAGTGTAGCATTAAAATAAAGCCATTTTCATTGCCACTAACTGATGTTTTGTTTACACGTAGAAATTTATGGCTGTAATTTTTAATCCTATATTTTCAATGTATAATGTATTACGCTTTATGTTTTCTCTAAGAATTTATCGTTACTAGTTCCAATAATACGAATTTTATACGGAAGGTGTGGTTATTTAATATATTTAAAGTTTTGAAGGGATGCTTTTATTATCGAACGAGAAGACGGGAAATCAAGTCGACAACAGACATCATTCTGTTATTTCCGAATATTTATATTTTTGGATGGCGCTTCGTTGATCACTTCGTATCTGAAAATGAAATTTCATCGAATATATTTCATTACTTTATACGCATCCGAATGACATTCATTGTATTAGAGAGTGCCTTTTATTAATTTCAAATTTATCATATTTATAAATAAGCCAAAATTTGCAGATATTAAATGAACTTGAAAAGTGATACATTTAATGAGAATTTGGAAAAGTTAAAAGGTCACGCTTTACATTAACTTGAATCCCGAGTTTCAGACTCGGAATATTCGCTCACTTAGTTATTCTTAAAAATTAATTTGCTTGTGGTTGGTTTTGCGTGTTTCGGATGCTTATCAATGCTTGTAGTTACTAGAAAACCTTGCGGGGTTTTCTGTTTTAGTGTTTAATGAGAATAGCAACAACATTTTTATAAGCCTGCAGGTGAATAAAGTAAGTAGGGATGGATATTCTCGGAGAGATTTTTTGCAGTTACGAATAAAACCGAGGCATTTTGACCATTATCAAGGCGGATTAAAGAGCTCTACACTCAACTTTCTCTTTTGTTAGATACTCTCATTGCGATGCTTAAAATTCAGTGAAATATCGAGTTTAACCGTTAATATATCTTTGAATAATAGCTCCTCCGCTTTCCTTTGATCAGTGTAACTCAGTATATGAAAATATGCGAAACAAATACCCAGAAGGGCTCGGATTCCATCACGAAGAAGCGGAATAAAATTTTATTTCGAGATATAGTCCATCAAGAAATCGATTTTGAAAGGGATCAGTGAGGTAAACAAAGCTGTAACTTTGAACCTTTGTATGCAGATTTCTTTGAGTGTCTGGAGGAAAGAATTAAGATACCATTTAAAAATGAATTTCTTTCAGCGGTAAGCGCTTTCTATTACTTTCATGGGGTTTTTTTAAGCTGTCTTAAATATTCTTATCGTCCATTTAATTTACTTTTCCTCTCATGGCGCTGCTACATAGCAGTTAGTCGTTTATTCGTTGTCTTTATTATCACTTTTTGCCTTTCTTACACTAGCATGAGGGAAGATTCTGAATTTCCGATCATAGATTTTCAAAACCCTGATATTTTAAAATACACGTCTTGAAGAGTAGTTCCTGGGTGAAGTATTTAATTATTTCAATTCAGGTATTACATTGAATATTCTAGGCACTTTTAAAAATTGCAATCTTATCTTAACAGGGTAGAAATTGGCAATAGCGTTCATACCTCGGCCTTATTTTCGTACACCCAAAAATGATGTCACTAAAGATTTTTTATTCAAGCTAAACAGCAGAGGTTGTTCCTACAGTATTCAAGCTGCCCTCTCATTGCATTTGCAACATATTATCCTTTTTTTAGGGTAAAAAGTGTTCTAAAATATGATTTCATCCACTCTTTCAAAAGTTTGACGATTTGAAGGAAAAGTTGGAAGATGGATTGTTAGTGGTGAATATTTTAAAAAGAGGCATAGTACGACTTTTTGTGATAAAAAAGGTACGGAAGAACCGAAAAAGGATATACGATAAAAGGAATGTCCCCGGGAGAAAACTGGTCCTATGAGCAGCCTCTTTATGAGGAACACCTTTTGCTATGCACGCGGAAAAAGTATACGGAATTGTCCTCACCAGCAGCCCGGTGTAACGTCATAGATCTGAATGGACTCCTGCGATAGCTGTGGATAAATGTAATGGAAAAAGGGAAGGCTTCCACTACGTTAAAGAGAAAGTCGTATTTGAACATGCGTTCAGCTTTTCTGCCTGGGGGATGATCTGTAGTATTAGCGCTAAACCCCTTTTCAGGCAAAACAGCGTTTCAATACTTAACATAATTAATTTCTCTTTCTTTTCTCCATCTTGGCTTCGCGATTTTCCGTAGCGAATAAATACGCAATGACCTTTTGATTCTGCGAAAGTCAATTACTGAAGAATTACTTTCTCCTATATTAGTGGAGACTTTCTCACAGTTATGGAAAAGGTGTAGGTACTATCTACAGTGTAGGGGCTTCGAGGCTTAGGGGCCCCGAATAACTGGGATCTCACGTAGAAGTATGATGATAATGATGCATAAAAAGAAGTAACCTGGGCGTGGTGCAGCGGTTCTCATATTTTTCTGGACGGCATTTATAAGTATAAGTAAGTACGTGACTGACTGTGCAGTCCCTAGCTTGAATGCTGGTTGGATTGGCTGTTTAAATCTCGTCCACCATTAGCTACGAAAAGCTTACGATAGGGGTGAAGGCTTTGTTGGCAAAGGTGGGGTAGTTAACCCTTGTTTTCCCCATTTATCCAGAATACTATGGACAAAAGACGTTTTCTTAAGTGATCCTACTAATAACACTTTTCATAGCTAATAAATGAGAAATTTGAACTCTAAGGTCGACCTGATAATGGCTGTAAGGCCGAAATCGGTCAATTAATAAAATCGTATGGAAAATCGAATTTCTCTTTTATTAAATGGCTTTCCGCGAAGTCAGTTCCAATCATTTTGATAACTTTTCGTAGTTCTCAAAAAGTAACCAAATTGCAATTATTCAGAATGTTTCATACCTCAGTAGGTTTCACATTACCACAATCATAATAAAAAATGAGGCAAATGTGAACCAAGAAGTAATTTTTATTTACTCAGTATGAAAAGACAAGTGATAAATATTCTATTCATTAGAAGGTGATAGCAGGAACATTACATTTACATTGACATTATTAACCCGTAAGCCGTCATATGGGGTATGGCAGGGGGTGTGAAAACACCGAACCTTCTAATAAACTACCCGATTGGTATTCCAAATACTATCTGGAAAAAGAGACCAGTAGTAGCTATCCGTTTTCGCTATTATCTCGCGAAATCTCTTCGTTGTCCGGTCTCGGAAATTACGCTCGCTGAGTACGGGGATCACGATATCGCGTCGTGCAGATCAGTACTTTAAAACTTCATGAGCATGGACGCATAACATTAATATAAAACATCGGTTTGCTTGTTTCTTGCTAAAAGATAATTGCTGTAGTAGTATAGTAGTATTATTGTTAAAAGTGCTTCGACAGCGTAGGTCATTTCGCACGTAGGCTCCCACCGGGAATCGAACCTGGGAACGCTTTCACCGAATTTCTTACGCGTTGCCCACTTGGCAATCCGGGAGCCCCTCTCATCCTGTTGTACCAATGGAAAATGTCCCTTCTTCAAGTGTTAGGATATGGAATAGGGTAGGTAAATTCCTCGAACATGGACCAGTAGATAATATGTATCATATGCATGGAGTATGTAATCATAGAGGAACCCAAATGTTACAATATTACTTGTCATTTAGACCCCTCAGTGACAATAATCCATTAGAAGCGCAAAATCTCTCGAAACTTCTCTTATCTACGCGGATGATTAAACGTAATACTAGTCTGGAGGGTCTCAAAACTTTCCCGGTAAATAAACCCGTTTGTCTGTACCACAATCGGAGCTGCACACTCTCGAGTTAATCCACTCGGCGAAAATCTTTCCTCTCCGATTCCCATATCCGGCGAATGACGAAGTATGAATTCCAGGGCGAGGAAGCAGCGCGACACAGAAGGACTCACAAAGGAAGCATTGAGGAGAGGAAGATGGTTGAGAGAAGTGAGACTGGGAGTCGGCGGTTGGCATGGTGATAACCGCTCTCCTCCCGTCCGACTACGTGCGCGGAGAGAAAGCCCGATGTGTAAAGGAGGGAGTTAATGCTTTTCTGGAGTGATTGGTTGACACTTGGGTCCAAGAATCGACAAAAGACGGGAGATGCGAGAAGATTGGGTCTCCTTTGAAGCGGTTGACGCCTTATGGTAGAGAAACCTCCCTTCATAGAGAGCAGATTTGCTGAAAAGAAGCGTCTCATGAGGGTGGGGTGGCTCCTTTCATAGAATGCTCGCATATTCCATTAGGCCGTGTGTGAAACCATTAGGTCGCGCATGAAAACATCCCGCACTGAGATTTATTTCGGCGTTTTGATGGGAATACGTTGGTGTCGAATTTTTAATTTCTTATTTATATAATTCTACATTACATCGATACTCTCTGCGTATGGGATTTCTGACATCATTTGGAAATCCAGTTACCGTCTACAAAAATGTTGATGAAATAAGGAAATATATTTAATAAGGTACCTTTAAGGTAAGGACATATAGTAACACTTTTATCATTCACAATCCTCACCTTAATACCGTATATTCTCGCATCTAATTATGAGACACACCCAGGCATTGGAAGTCATGTAGTGGAAACAACTTGCTTCGATAATAATTTTAGGTCGCGAATCCAAGACGCACACGAATTTTGGAAGCCCTAAAATCGCAGAAGAGGTGCTTCTAAGATACGAGAATATTCTGTGATTACCAAATTAATTTGAATAGTCTAACACCGATAAATTCGTTGATAAAAGAGTTTAATTGCTCAGTAAGATTAAGGAGAACATTTTCTTCTTAACTTTTCTTACTTGGTACACGTGGCTAGGAAAGAAAATAGTTTATATAGTCTGCATACATAATAATAGCAATTTATAGACGTTCTGTTGTAAACGAGACTAGGAAAGAAAATAATATTTATAGTATCTGCGTACATAATAATAATTTATAGATATACTGTTACAAGCTTCCCAAGAACAAATTCATCCTTTAATATTAGGTATACAGTCGGCTTAAAAGTGCAAAAATTATAGTAAATCTAAGAATGTTAACAAGAAATAAATAAAAGGTACAACTGCCAAAATAAAGCAATTTAATAATTACTTAATTTTTGCGCCATTAATTCACAAAATAATCACGATCAATTTTAAAGTGGATATTCAAATGATGATAATAATAATTTCTATAATGGAAACAGGAAGCTAATCCCAGTTACATCTATTTTAATAATTATTAACAACAATAACAAAGGACGAACGTACACGGCCATTCCCTAACCGGAATATCCGACTAGCCGGGATTCGAACTCCGAAACCATTCCCTAACCGGAAATCCGACTAGCCGGGACGCTAGCGCTCCAACCCCTTGGGGTTAATAAACGCTAACCACTCCGCCACCGCGGCCGGCAAGAATGGATTGTTTCAATAAAAAACACCGTACATAATAGGTTTAATTCGGAAGGCAAATTATTCCATAATATTCAATAACGCGTACATTCCTGACAAGAAAAGGCTGCATTGAATTCTGGAAGAGGTCGCATTGACTCTTTAATCGCGCAGCTTCCCCTCCACTATAAAAGTTTGTTTAGTATTTCGTTTCCATGGAGACGGGATCCATCCAAGCTTCCGACTATTGCGAACGGATAAAAATTTTTATTCCACTCGCTTTCCTTCCGCGAAACTTTTATTTCAGCGTCGCATCTTCCTCTTCCATTCGCGGATTCATTATACGACGGAAGCGTAAAAGGTTCCGGTGATGTAATTAAAATCATCGAGAGAGGACGGAGTTTGAGGTGGCGGAAATGGAGGGATGAATAGAGAGGGAAGTTAGCTGAGGGGTTTGGAGCTTTTAGGTGGCACGAGAGGGTTGCGGGTACGAGGGAGAGAGGGGGAAGTGCATTTAGAGTACGTAACGGAGAGCAGTTTACTACGAGAGAGTATCGGTCTGGTGGCACAAGAGGTGGGCCGAGGGATTTTTCCTCATTCCCAGCTTTAATTGCCCAATATCCTCGCTTTATTTTCGGCGTAATTAGGTCTCGGGGAACTTGGCCAATTTTCCTGACCGTGAACATTTTTAAAGGGGAAGTCCGCCTGTGAAACGAGGAGATCACGAGGGAGAGGTAAATGGTTTGTTGTTGGATTGCATGGAGGGCTTGAGGAAGATGGAGGGTTATGTACCTGCAGCGAGGGGTGCTGTGATTGCCTGGAGAAGGATGATCACGGATGGAGCGTGATTTGGATTGTGAATGAGGAAGAATTTGTTTTGCATGTACATACAAACGAATGTTCCACGCCTGCAAAAATACGTACGTACATACATACAATCGTTTTTTTTTTGAGCGAAATTAAGACGAAAATATAACAGTTAAACTGTTATTTTTATTGATATTAAACTCTGATATTGATATTATATATTGGTATTTATATATGATATTATGACACCAACAAGGACACTGACTTCTGTTGACAAGTCTGTCAGAATATATTTTTTCTTGCTGGTGGTGTCGGTCCTTTGGTTTTGTTGTTTTTATATTTCCGGCAGACTGTGATCCTCATCCTTTTTTCATTAAATACACTGAACTCAGTCGACAGGTCAGCCAGCAAGGTTTTTGTCTTCATCTTTAACACACGACACATGAACCATCCGAAGCAGTTCATACAGTAGGAGTTAACTGATATCTATTCAGCAATAGATATCTCACCGTAGCCTGACATCATTATTCATTTAAGTATACCCTAAAAGTAAATCCGGACAGCATGGTCACTTAAAACGAGAACGTTTTTAATCCAGGTTAAGTGCTTTCATAATAGAAGGAAAAATATGAAACTGATACTTTCAAGAAAATTGAGAATTGTTTGCCGATGTAATTGGAATTATCTTCCTGTTTCCATTTAAGAAGTTTTTCTTTTTCATACCTTGACAGAAAAAATATATTAAAATCTGTTTACCCTTTCCATTTAGGTATGAGCGATTTACTTTTAGAGTCATATATTTGTTAATATAAATTTCTAAGAAAGACTAGATAAGGGAGGGCGTTGCGAGTAATGACACCCCAGCTTCCTCCAACCAACTCCACCGTACAAGTCGCCAGCTACTTTTCGTTGTATTTCCGTAAGAAAAAGCAGAAAGCGACAACGTTTCTGAGAAAATACTGAAATTGTTTTTTTTGTAAATCAAAATCCTTCTAAGTTTATTGATAACGTCAAAAAACGAATTTATATTTCGGAAGTATCGTAACGTAGACCTCGGCGCGCACGCCTATGATTTGAGCATCTCAGGCTGTTATGTCTATTTTTCCGATCGCTTGTAATGATCTCATTGATTGGGAATATTGCAGGTATTTCCTTACGCGCACGTCGTTGTTGGTGTTAACAATCAGGGTAAATATAATTACGCAAAAATGCGACATTTCATCTTTTGTGTCTACTGGCAAGATCCTGAATCAAAAGCAGAGGCTAAAGAGTGCTGTGAACCCGGTACTTCGGCTCTGAAACGAGTTATGGTCCAGAAATCGACCAAAAAGGTGTTAGCATCAGTTTTTTGGGATGCAAAAGGAATTTTGTTCGTGGATTACCTCCAAACCGGTAAAACAATACATTCAGATTATTACGAGTATTATAACCTTTTGGACCAGCTGGATGTAAACATTCGTGAGAAAAGACCCGTTTACAGAAGAAAAAAATCATTTTTCATCAAGACAACGCACCCTCTCACAAAGCTCAAAAAAAAAACCATCACGAAAATCAGTAAATTAAAGTAAGAATTGTTGCAACTTCGACCCTATTCGCCAGATTTATCTCCCTCTGACTTATGGCTATTCTCACATCTCAAAAAATCCATGTGTGGAAAACGATTTTCATCGAAAGAAGAGGTAATAGAAGCCGTGGAAGCGTATTTCGACAGCCTTCCGGATTCTCACTTCAGGGGTGGAATCCATGAATTAGAAGATCACTGGAACAAGTGTACTGAAGTTCAGGGAGATTACATAGAATAATAAAATGTATTTCAAACAATTAAATCGGGTTTTTCTTATCGAACGACAAAACTTATTGAACGACCTAGTAATATGGTAGTTCCCCTTAGGCCTGTGTATTTGATGACATTTCTAATGCGGTCCTCCGGCAGTAAAGATCGGACAGTCCAGTAGAATTTGATGCGTATTTTCAATTTATTTTCCTTTCTCGATCTCAGACGCTAGAGAACAAACACCGATCCGTCCCTGGAGAAGACAATTCCCCGATAACTTATTTAAAGCTCTCCCGCTCCAGATTACACAGCAATTCGAACCCCCTCGGCTGTACACGTCTTTGTCCATCATCAGATAAACTCTCCTCAGAGGAGGAGATCAGTCCACATCCGGTCAGCTTCCTTTGAGGCGATCGATAGCTTTGGGTCTCGCGGTGATTGATGTCCCCTCAAAGAAGTCTCTCTTCCTGCGACACGCATTCCGCTGCGCGCCTCATTGTTTGTCTCGCCGGCGGGATACGCACACGCGTTCTCCGGAGGGAAATGGCTCTTATGTAATGTGGCATGGCTGTGGGACGAGTATCTATTCGATGGCCAATTGAATGCCTCATCTGGCTCCTTCTCCCCTTCTCCACGACCCCAATGAACCTCCTGTGGATATCCGCCAAAGCGCCTTTGGCTTCGGTTTATTGACTAAAGAGTTCGGTTGAGGTTCGGAGTTTGCTTGAGGAGCTCATAATCTAAACAAAAAAGGCGTCAAATACTTTATCCATCTGAGTTGAGTATATGGTCGAATGTTTCGCGAGGGTACATGGCGTTCTCTTCAAATATGTGATCTACCGACATGATTTTATTCATACAACCGGAAAGCGATTACTATTCTAGTAATTTCTTCTAGTAACTTTATTGTATCCACATGAGCAGCATCTTTTAACTTTACAACCTTAAACAATGATTTACATATTATTGATGGCATACATTTATAAATGTATTGAAGGAAAAACGAGTGTGAAAAATAGCGACATGAATGGGACTCGAACCCAGGTCTCCCACTTTCCGGGCAGGTATTCTAACCTCTAAACTACGTCTCTTCCACACTGTTAACGGAGTCCCAGTCATGTAGCTATTTCTCACACTCGTTATTCCTTAAAATATCCCGTTCTACCCTCGTCGATTCTTTTCTTTTCAATTTTAATTTTAATTAGTATTTCTGTGTTGTTCAGCATTTACATTGCCAGTCTTTGTATGTGATTCTTAAATGTAATCTTAAATAGATAGCCGGACAAGGTTATGTAATCTTTTGCCTATCACAAGAATCCCCTATGTCTAAAATGTTTATTTTTTTATGAATCTTGGTCAATTGTATTATTTATGTATCTGAAAAAATAAATAAATACATTTATAATGAAACTAATGAAGGTTTTTTATTGTGCCGCGCAACTTGGTTTGGTACGCAAGTATGACGTGGAGTACAGATGTTGGGAAGCCCCGCTCTAAATAGCTGCGGGAGGTAGTCCTCTGCTTGTAATTGAAAGGGAGCGGTAGATCGCATATTGGAGTAACATAGATAGAGCCCTCATAGAAGCTCGTGGTAAAAAGATGCGCGGAGTGTCACGTGACAGGATGGCCACACGAGGAGAAGGAAGTGGCTCGTTAGTCTGAAAAGAGGCAAACAATGAGTTCTTCTCCATTGGAGTGACGCGCACTTCCTTATGTGAGGTCCGTCGGGGAAAAAATGCGCTCTTCCGGATTCGAATTCGTCCCTCGCGCACCTGCACTGAGCAATAGAAAGGAAAGGCTCACCTGGACGCGGTTGCACACGACTATAAAAACCCAAATTCTTGATTCGGCATCGGCATGCAAAGACCACGTAGGTGACGTTGTTACGCAAGGAAGTTCTAGGAAGTCTATGAACGGAGCAGTTGTCGCATAGGGGTTCACCGTCCCTTACGTCTGCTTCGTGCCTCGGATGCCGTATAATTTCTCGTTAATTGTCCTCAGGTGCCAATTAAATCCGATGACAGCGAATAGGATTCCTGGTCCCCCCGGCAGTCTATTCAGCGTGTAAGCGTCCTGACGAGAGTGCTTTATTTTTGGTCTGATCTAATTTCACGTTCCAAAAGACATCTACTATCCTTCTCGTCCCTTTTTAGCTAGTTCAAAGGTGTTTCAGTAACCATTCATATATTTCTGATACCCTTATGAATGAACGCCAAACCCCGTCTCTGAAACGGGATATGAAACCTTAAAACTTCAACTGCGAAAGCAGATGGTAGTCGACAAAGGTCAGTCTATTCTTGTCGATTAAATTATATGAGTTATGGCTGTCTGAAATGCATGAAATATAGTTTTGGAAGGTGAATCTTGTATGTGAACTTAAGAACCATCATTGCTACTACCTTATTTATAAGGTATATTTTCGAATATATTATTATATACTGTTTTTGGAGAAATTAGATTATAATAATATAACTCTAATAACCAAAAAGAATTTACTGCAATTGACTTAAATCCAGAAAAATAAATGAATACATCAAAACAATCCGGCAAATATATAATAATAGTAATACATAGTAATAGTTTTATTCAAAATTTAATTAACCCTTTCGCTGCGTATTTGGATTTGAGGCAGTTTCCTAAAAATGCCATTTCACTATAATAAAATAAACTTCGTCCTTTCATTAATTTTTTCTTAAAATTATTTTGGCAAAGTCATTATATACATTAATTGTGCATAAATTTCGCGAATACTACATAACTGTTTACATAACGGTGAGATTTGTTTTCTGAAAATTTCTTCGAAGCTGTACATCTTATTAAATTAATATCTATAGAGAAAATAGAAAGTAAAAGTAGCTAAAGAAACTGAAGATAAAGTCGGAAATTGTATTAATTATCTCGACTTGAAAGTAATATATAGCGTAAGAAGAGATATTCGCTAAAATTAATATCTACCTTTATTTGAGGGTATCTTTCCTTATTTAGAACAATACCTAAACTATGCGGTAGCAATTATTTTTAACGTAACTTGGATGCGAAAACAATAAAAATTTTCGTAAATAAAGAAGTAGTTTCTTTCTATTCCCATTAATATTGCCGGTATGTTGAATATGAGAAATACTTTTCTCCTGTCATAGGCTTTAATTTGTTACGTACCCAGCAATATGTTTAAAGAAACAGAATTGGTACATTTATTAATATTCATTATTTATCATTACTCGCTGAAGAATGTTATTGAGGGCAGAATGCAAGGGAAAAGACGTTACATAAAGGGTGGGGTAAATTACCAGAAAAGGAAATAAATGGCACAAAATAGGGAATATTAAGGAATATGAATTTACCGAAAGTTAGAACACTTATTTATGTTTGTATGTATCACTAGCTTTGTTTGTAATAGCACTACTGGCGTTAGTATGTTGCACTATATGTTCTTTATATTATGTGAAACTAGCTGAAGTACCCCTTGGTTCTCAACGGGGAAAATATGAAAATGCATGAGCTCGGATTCATCAATGGAAGTAGTCGTCAAGCATACCGGTCGTTTACAACTGCTAAACATCTAAATATTTTCCTCTATATTATCAAAATTTCGAATCGCAAGCAATGTTCCATGGCCAACATAAGAATTTTCATTTAATTTCCCTTTTTTCGGTGCTTGTCTCGATTTCGTACACCTATTCTTTCTGATTTAATTTTGCAAACGAAATAAACCATGCAAGCGATAAAAGTGAGTTTTAGATGCATTTCTTATGGACACAGTTTTAGACGTCTGGAGTCGAACCGGGGACAGTTAGGTGAATAAATAGTAGTTTATTATATGTCCGGGGAAGACATTTTACTATCATCAAAGTTGTGCGACATCTGGTTCTCGAATTTTAGGCGAGTATACATATAGACACACACACATATCAATTTAAATGAGATAATTTATTTGTACCTACTCTTACTATTAATGTAGTCAATATTTATTTATCTATTCATTTACTCGTAGTTATTCATTATTCATAAGTTTTTGTTTTGCCCTCTGCTGCTTCTTGTTTTCCCAGTTGTTGTCTCTGTGCCAGTTTTCATAAAGACATGATTCTGATCCTGAGGCCCTCATACAACGTTAAAAGCCGATTCACTCTAACGAAGGAAATTGGTACCCACCGCATTCCCCTATCTAGAGGAAATAATAATAATAACACACACATATACAAACATTCTAATTTATATATAAGTTTACCCGAGATTTTCCATGCCCTATATCATCTTTCTGTAATTTTCCACGATTATCTTATCTCACTTACGACTCACTTATCATAATTTCATAGTTCTTATTGAGAACGCAAAGAAACACAAAATATTTCGCGTTTTATGTATTACAAGACTATTCTCATTTGTATACCTGTCAGCTTCTCCGTCACAACTTGAGTTCAGAGGCTCGAATGAAACTCCCCTCCATGCGTCAGAGAAGAGAGGCGGGCGCGGAATAGTAAAAAAATCTCCGAATAATGAAAGGGCCGGGTCTTCCACGGCGACGAAAAAATACGTAAAAGAGAGGAGTGAAATATTTTTCCGTTCGTCAACCTTGAAGGCTCAACTCGTGGCGGAGGCTGGGATATTAGTTCTCGTACGCGACTGTAACGGTGGCTGTACGGATGAGAGTGGGATTGCTCGGCAAAGGGGGAAGTCACGTTTTTCATAAGCTCACCGGAGGTTCTAAGAGGTCCAAAGCTAACAATCCGGCCAGATGATACCTCTCGAAAGAAGTTTCCGAGAACGGGTGGAAGAACAGAGATTCTCCTTCTCCGAGATTGGTCGGTCCAGACCAAGGTTGTAATTTTTACGCGAAACCCGAAATCTCCTCCAACCTTCCCATCGCCCGGATGTATTTGTTTCGGAATAATTTGAAATTTTTAAACTTTGTTTCTTTTGGAAGCTGTGGAGGAGATGTAAGGCTAGACTTGATGATCTGTTGTTTTTTTTAGAAAAAGCAGCAGATTTTGTTTGATGTTGCCTAGAGAGGAGGTTTTAGCTCTATAATCAGATTTTCTTAAGAAAGGGTTATGTATTTATGATTTCTTTATTTTCCAAACTTACGATCACCAGTATCGGCTTCAGATGCTTGGTATCTATGAAGCAACCTTTGCTTCCGATTTTTGTTAATTTCTTCTCTTTCGACTTAAAACTCAACAGTTTTGTTTATAGTATCTGTCCCTTTATGCCATAATATTAGAAAAAAATTCTGCTATCTTCGGCTGTTCCCGTAATTTTGGAATTTCTGATTGTCAGTCTCCCAGGCGATTATTTTAACGAAAAGCCGCATTATTTGTAACAGCCAGTTTTTATTCATTATTTTTTCTTCGACTTCTAGATCATCGATGGAAATTCAAAATACTACCTTAACGATAACTTAACTTGAAATCTCATATTCAAATCTCTTTTATTTTGAAATTTTTAAGAACTTTTTGAAAATCAGATTTTGACACCCCATTGATTGCCGTGCCCTGAGGCTGCTACCTGACTGTCGGTATTCGACGGTCTAATCGTAGAATTAAGCCTCTGCCGGTACAAAGTATTCCATTCGTATAATATTTACTTAAATACAATAATAAAACATACTTCAAATTGCTTTGAGATTTTATTTTTGAACGATGTCTCTGAAGATGCCAAAACGAACTTTTTCCTCAACCACTCATAAACGTCCGAAGTGATTCATAATGGGAAAGGCGCTCTGTCAACAAAAAAAGAAATGTTTGGAAAAATTGAAAGGAAGGCAAGTTTCTCCGTTAACTGTAAAACGTGCTGAAATGAATCGGAAAAAGGCGGTTCGTGTCTAGGAAACCAAGGCACAGGATTTGAGGAAATACCTCAATTGAAGACGTCAAACACGGCAGAGTGGCCTGGTTCGGAAATCAGTAACTAAAACAAAGGCAGTAATTGATTTTTCAGTAAACAGAGGTCTTTCAAAGAGTTCTTGCCTACTACACCCTCGAAAACCATGAAGATTATCGGAAAATAAACGAAAGCATCGCAAGACAATCGAGTTGAAAACGTTTTGCCATTTGGATGCGAAATTTATTAAATGAATTATAAAATTATAGAAGGCTCCTTGTAGGATCTTTGTATATTTCTGAACTTCGGAGGAGCCTTTCCTTAATACACTGCTTATTAGATCCTTTCCTTTGGTAAGATTTATCGGTTCGTGAATGATAATCAATGGGAATTCAACAAGTTGCGCAGAAATTCTTAACAGCGTACAGTGGGCTAGGGTCGTAAAAAGATGGAGGAGGGACTAGAAACTTTGCTTAGTTATTTAAAAAAGATTAAATTTTGTGATTCGGGGTTTGTTTATTGTTATCTATACGCCTTAAAAAGACACAGGGTGTCAAAATTGGCCCATTTTCCCAGAGAAAGATATTCTCGGATTTTTCGGAAAAACTGTCGAGTTTGCTGCGATGTAGTTGCTATCGGAGGAAACTGGTGGAAAACCCGATTATGCGGTATTTTAGTATAACGCTCTATCTTTTGATTCGATATAGTTTTTGTACTCATAGACGGATTTCTGCTCATATTACGTAACGAAATGGCGGACGCCTTTTTCGACCAGTTTTTGAGATAAAGTAAGGAATATTACTAGGAAAACGGTATTGAACTATCAAGTATCCTATACCACGTCAATGCTTAAGGTTTCTAAATATGGAATCGGAAGAAATTGTTCCGATTCACTGGCTACCCTGGGATTGCGTTGGCTTTTTCGACTGCGCGGCATGGCCCAGCTGAGCTCCGTGGTCACCCCGAATTCTGTCGCGCTGCCTCTTCGGCAGTCTTATATAATGTTTTTAGTTATTATCATGTTATATTCTAGCTGCAAATGTTATAAACTTATTCCACAGTAATTTTAGAGCATACTAGGAAATTAGATTAGAAAAAATGCACTAGTATAGTATTTAGCATTAAATGTGAGGATTTAGATTATGAAGGATTGAAGGTTGAACTTTATTGGGAGGTAAGGGTTTCTGCATAATTGGGTATCTTCGTCACTCAACTTTTCCCCCCTTTCAGGAAGAACATTTTCGGACTATTTTTCACAAAAGAAATCCAACACAAATTCTACACCGTAACTTTCCATCCAGGCGTACTTTTTAGGATAATGGAAACAAAACCTCTTTAGTAGCAAGGCTGCGTGCTTTGTGCTGCTTGTATAGAGGTAACTAGAGGAAGTTGTTTTCCGGTGTGAAAAGTCGGCTAAGGACGATTTCAATGAGGCATTGGCGACGATACGATCGCCGAGTCCAATTAAATAGCTAATCCTCGTTTGTACGGAGTGCCCCCTACCGTCAGGATTCCTAATTACGTCTTTGGGCGCAATTAGCGACAAAGTATACCATGAATAATATTGGAGGTCTCCTTGCGTAAGGTGCTTTCCCATGGAAAGGATTCTCAGAATTGATAGGGATGAGGTCGCTACACCCGGTCTCTAAGCCGCCGGATTGCGTACTTCTTTTTTTACCCTTTGTATAGGTGAGTAAGGGTTCTGAAAAGGATGGAGTTCGGGATTTGGACCCTTCCAGCATTCGTAAAGCTGTGCAGCCCGTGTAATTGGAAGTTGAATTCAAATTTGCTTGTTTGATATATGTATGTAGACCAATGGGAACGACGTCGATTGTTCTATCCAGGAATGTTTCATTTTTCACCTTTTTGTTCGCTTAGCTCATCTTCCTGTATCTCTCGGATATTACGCTTTCTTTCAATTATCTTTGCATTAAAATTAGGGAACTGTTAATCGCGATACTTTATCCAAATTGAATTTCGACTGAATCTCCAATCTCGATTCTAAATAGAATCAAGGTTCGCATAGAATCAGATAGATATTACAAAAAAATGTGCTTCTTTATCATCGTGTTCACGAATACTTTCTGCACCATAACGATGACAAAATAGCTAGTTAATTTCGTGATTGATTACATCACATTAGTTAAGAGCGCATCTGTGTCAATTACGAGTATTCATTCCATTAAGCGTGAATGATAACATGACTCTGCGGCTGATTTGAAATCAACAATTCGGCCGTCTTCATACCGAATCCGAATCTTCCCCCTGTCGGAAATATGAAATCAGAACGTCGCAGGTCCATAATCAAAATAACCATTTTGTTTTAACTTGGCGGAACCGATCGTAGCATATATTTAATTAAGAAGAAAGGTGCTAATTCCGGAAAAATTGTGTGCGTTCGGTATGCGCGCACCCAAGGGGTGGGATCTGACGCCCCCCCCCCCCCCCCCCCCCAAAGTTCTGAAGGTACTTCTTAAGAACCCAGTTCTGAGAGGTTATGTTAGCATAATGTGTTAGTATTAAGGAAATGTGTATTTTACTTTATAGATTTTCTAATTTTAAAAAGGGTTAAAACGGCAAAAGGTTGGGATTGTAGTTGTTTCCAGATGTAGCTAATTCTCAGAAAAGAGTTTGAGAAAATTTCAGGATACATAGAAGGAAAAGCATTTTTAGGGTTAAACGTGTTTTCTCTTCGAAGCAACATCGTTAGTGAGATTGCATGTTATTTGAATTCTCCAAGAAGTTCTTGAAAAAGTTTGTTGAATTACGTGAAATTAGCACACAACGAAATTGTTGTTGGACTCATCTATCTTTGCGGAATTTTGCATATGGTCTGATGTCTTGTTTAACCGTATACTGTTAAATTACTGTAAATAAATTATTTTGTGTGTACTGAATGGTGCAGCAAACTCGGGGGCGTGACAAAGTGTAGTTACACCGCTGGTTGAGCTCCCCCCGAAGCGGAAATCCTGGGTTCGCTGCTGGTTTTCGGCGCAAACGGATTGTATCGCAGAGTTTGCCATATCTGATTCCGTAGCTTCTGCCTGCATAGTCTGTCGAAAACGGCTCTGTCCGTCTAAATCCGTATATTTTTCAAAACTTCGTACCTTAAAATGCTGCTGTAATAAGGCGAAATCAATTTAACAAACACAAGAAACTATCGAATTTGAGTGCGCTGTAATGACTTCTATTGGATTTATAATTAATGGATTCTGATATGAAGGGGTAATTTCATATGCTTCTCAAGGATCTTTATTTAGCTCTTTGGCCAAAGGGTGAAGGCGATGTGGTTTCTATTTGTGAAAGAGGTTAATGCTCGGCCTCGGTAGGAAGATTCCCACAGGAGTCACTTATCCATACACAAACAGTTCTCTTTTGCATTCCTCCGGTACCCTTACCTCATAAATGTAAAAGAAAACATAATTTATGTATATGGTTGCGCCTTTTGGAGGTGTATCGAATTTGAGTGAGCTATCAACAGCCAGTCATATATATTTATATTTTGCTGTCCCCTAAAATACTTCTTCTGTTGAATGCTAACCTTATCGTAAGAATTCTTCCGAGATTCATCGAGAGCATTGATCCTATTGAAGGGTAATCCTTTTTTAACAAAATAAATGACGTCTGATTCTTCCAATTTTTATAATAGAAGATTAAGTAACCTTTACAAATATATTTATAAGTAAAATTCACAGCAGCTGGCGATGTTTTGTGGAAATACATCATGATGAGAAAGAGAATGGTTGTACTTTTTCCATATATTTATGAGGATTAAGGAAATATGTGAATACTTTTCAGGATAAGGTCCTGCGGCTGATCCCAAAATCCGGACAGGTATTCTAATCACTGAATGACGCGGCATGGTAGGTCAGTGGTTAGAATACCTGCATGGAAAGTGGGAGACCTGGGTTCGAGTCCTAGTCATGTCGCTATTTTTCACACTTGTTATTTCTTCAATATATTTATTAATGTATGCCATCAATAATATTTAGACCATTGTTTAAGGTTGTAAAGAAGGGTTTAATACAGCAATTTACCCCTTCACCAACAATTTATTGGAATTTAAAATGCACTAGTTCAACCCAGATATGGACCGAATCTTATTTGTTTGCGAATCATATCGTGTTGAATTTAAATAGAAAGTTCGCTTTTAAAGAATTATAGTTGCGTTATTTTTACCTTCTGTCTCGTATCGTATTGCGAAAATTCAACTTGTCCCTTATGTAGGAATTAGTTTTAAGTACGAAGTAAACAGCGAAAAAGTAGCGATGAATCATAGACCATGATAAGCATCTAAAATACCATTTTGATGATAAAGAACGCTTGTATTCATACTTCTTTGTTTAATTTGGTATCTTTAAAGAACTGATGAAACGTCGATGAAATTTCTCAAGGACATTTCCGATTTATAAATAAGTATCTGAATATATCTGTATAAATTCGATCTAATTAATTGGCCATCCATTCCTTTTTAATCGCCTTTAATGCAGAACGATACCTTCATCTCATTTGAATTTCAACCCACGCTTTTCAGCCGCGGAACTTGGATTTCTCAGAAATGTATTCGCGTCACACTCACACATATGGTATCCTCTGCATCATTTTCTCGGATTCTTGAGAGATCGTTTTTAGATCATCTTTGATGATTCACCTGCTTTCTGTTATTGGTGTTCTATTACGCATAGTTAAGAATTACCTGTGTACATCGTATGAAACATTTTTCGCCTTTACCATTTTACCTACCTTTCATGGATTCGGCTCATCACAAGAGTTATGATTCTTTTTGTTTTGGGCTGTATTTATGCTGTCTGATAAACTTCCTGCTGCTGTTTTATCGGAAAATTGGTTTCATGCAAGGAAAACCCGGTACCACCTCCACTATTGGTGGACTTAACAAGACTTTCCAGGTCTATGAATGTAACGTTATATTTCTGAAGATCTCGTAATATTAAGAAAATATTTTCAATAGAATTTTTTCTCGCCTTTAGGTTTAAGTTAATTTGAGTTTATCTTTTACAAACTTCGAGGTATAGTATGTTAGGGAAATCCTTTTTAATGAACAGTTGCATTCTATCTCGAACTGTCAATCTTTGTTAACCATTATCCCCGCTAAGAACTAAATAACTGGCTCCCGGTTAGCCAAGTTGAACCTCGGAGAAAGCGGTTCCGGGTTCGATTTCTGGTGCGAAGTGACCTAAGCTGTTGAAGCACTTTTAATAGTACTGATAACTGAACAACTTTTACGATAAACGAGGCATTGAAGGTATTAGAAAAATTTGGAAAGTAATTAGCATATAGTATCGTATCTTTAGAATTTTTCATCACGTCGACAATTATGATCGATGGATCGATTTTTCCGCAGTTCACCTCAATCCAAAATAAACCTTTTCTTATGATAAATTAATCCATCATAATCTATATGATAGGACATTACTTCGTGAAATGCAAATTAATGATGGCCAACCTAATGATAGGTTGAAGGCTTAAACCAGTCGGTTAATAAAATTGCGTGGAAATTGCGAAGTCCCTTGTTTTTCATTTATTACATTAATCCCTTTCGCGTAGGATTAGATTGTTTCATTGTAATTTTGATGTTTAAATTCCTACCAATTCACGAGGGCATGCGGTGAATGAATTCCTCATTCTTTCGGGTGAGATCGAGATGGAAATTTCTCTTCGTTCACGCGAAATATTGCACGGAAAAATATCAGTGCAGAAACCTAAAGCCGGTGAGCGATGGGGTGGTCGACAGGACCCACGAATTCATCCTCCACGCCTGTCTTCTCGGCACCGCTAACTCCTTTCACCCCGTCTCGATCGCAGGACTCTGCGTTGCGTCGCAACGAAAAGAAATGTTGATTACGTCAACGGCGACGGCATTTGCGGACAATGAGAAGCCTTTCTCCCGTCACGAGAGCATCTTCCGACCGGGTCGAAAAGGACTCGAAAAAAGAACGCCTTTGAAAACATTTCCAATCTCCCTCTTCTTCGGAAGCGTTTGAAGGTCGAGTGCTTTATAAGGTCAGCAACCGACAGGTGGCGACAGCTGCGAGGGGAGCTGTACGCAGCGTGCGGGCGGCGACGTTACGGCGGCGTCGCTATATGGAGAATCGACGCCTATTTGCGGCGCCTTTAATTATCTATTCATTCTCTCTCTTTCTCTGCGTGGATTCGGCCCTGTTGATAAAATTACATGAGAAGTGTGATAGGCTTAGCATCTCGAGAGAATACGATGGAACGTTGTTTGTGTACGTTTATACCATTATTAGAGTAAACAGAAATGGTGATTCAATCGGGGGTAGAAATTGGGAGCTTAAGCCCCCAAAAGTTTCTGCAAGTATTTATTCAGAACCAAATTCTCAAGGATCTTATCTATAAATATTGGGGCGTTTAAAACATTTTTTACAGTAATATTCAAACGTCTTTACATCTAATCCTTTGTCGTTACAGATATAATGAAAGAGGTATTAGGAGTAGAACTAAAGAAAACAATAAAAGAAAGTATTATCATGTTAGTCAAAACAGAACGTAAGTCTGCACTTGGGAAAAAATTAAAACCCTGCGGGAAAACACCCACGCGAAGGGGGGCATGAAAAGCCGGCGAAATCCTACTGAAAGTAGCAACTATAATTTAAAACAAGAAGGGAAAATAAGTAAACGAAAAGCAACATAGGTACCTGTAAAAAATAGAAAAGAATTAAAATTATTACAAATAATTCAGATAAAAACGGGTTGGATTTGAAATTCTAAGAAGCAGAAAGTAAAATATAATTAAAGAGAATAACGAAAGAAATGAGAAAACGCAGCATAATAATTATTATAGGAAATACTCATGATGAGTATCAATTAGTTCGCATTGCAACGTAAATGAAAGATTATTGGTTACAACACTTATGTTCACCCCACCCGCCATAGCAAAAATTCTGTATGCACTCCTGGATCCAATGATGTTTTACTTTCGTAAAGAATATCCGTAAGGGGAAGACTGTAGACATCAAAGTTATCGATAGTCTCACCATCATCATGGGTTAACCATCTCAAGATTGGTTCGTTGCACCTCTCCAGGTCGTTCTTGCCCCTACCAATTGCTTCATTCCTTCATAATTTCCAACCTTAACACTATACGATGTGCCTCGATCTCTCCTAAGTCCCTATAATCCCGCTCTCCAACATCCCTTCCAGCACTTTCTTCAGGCGACTATCACGATGCGCGTCGATTATCTCAAAAGGAAGAAAAATAATCGCAAATTGATTCACCTTGACGGACATCTTCGGTAAATTTAATGTGTAAAGTTCTAAGAAGAGGTAAATATAGGTTTAATTGAAATCTTAGACTTGTCTGCGCCCATGTTCTTGGAGAATAACACGATATCTTGCAGCGTGGATTAATTCACGGAAATACCAACTGTTTAATGAAAGATTAACCTTCGATATTTTCATGTTTATCATAGCCGATTCCTTATCGATAACGTTTATTAATCTTATTACCACGTTAAATTAATCGAAAAACATAGATAATGCGTAATATTATTACCATAGTACCCATATATCCTTCAGAATTTGCCCTTTGTTAACAATGCAGCATTCATCATCATCGTAATCATGGGTTAAAAGTCCGAAGATAACATTAAGAGAAAATTCCATTTTAATTATGATTCCGGGAACCGGTAGTAAGTTCGGAATTTAAAAAATACCACCACGAAAGCATCAGTATCGATTACAACAATCACTCCTGGGAATGATATGGAAATTTATGAGCAGGACGCAAGCATTCGATGGAATGCAGCAAATACTCATCATGGGCGTGGAGGGCATGACGAACTTAATCGTCACTCTGTCGCTCCCGCAATAGCTAATGACTAACTCTTGCGTCACAATCCCTCTTCCGCGAATCCTCGCGATAAAATTGTCAGTTCCGAATGGAACCAGAAGAAGAACACTTTCGAGAGTTTGATTTACGCGGATTTGATATATGAGGCGTTTTCGGGTTCCTTCTGCCAGTCGATGCTTGGATTTATGTCACAAGCAGCCGTCTGTTGCTTAGTTTTCGGCCCCGCTTCTCTTCCTCCACTCTCGCTTTCCTCTCTTTTATATGCCGAGTGGCTTCCATTGGCAGTTGCAGGCGGCTCTCCCAATAGCCATTCATCCTCCGCCCACATTTGGATTCGGCGTCTGTGCTTTTCGACCCCCACATTTTTAGTTCCGTTTCCTCTCACCTGCGCCACTCACGATTCCTCCTACGTCTCCCATTCGTTCTCCTTCTTGTCTCATTTCGTGTCTGGAGATCCCTTTTTTCCCTTTATTTTTCCTTGGGCTTTGGCGGTTGGTCTCCTAGGCAACCAGACTCGAGCAATAAGTGAAACAGTCGCCCTAAAAGGTCCTCCGTTAAACGTCCTGAAGTTTGTTCGCGGAAATGGAAGGCATTTGTCGGTGTTTTGTTGGATTCGGAAGTCGATTAGCTTTCTGGGGGGCCGGAGTGATAAAACCGATAATTGTGTGGATATGTTGAATGCGCTGGTTGGTAATGCAATCGATATAGTTATTATGGGTTTGTGTGCAAATAGTATGCAAGGGTTAAATGTAAAAAGAGACTAATTAGCCTCCATCTCGCCCTTAAATAAAGACGTTTTGTTATTATTATTATTATTATTAAATCGATATGAATTGGCCGTACTTAGATCGATGATAATTATTATAATTACAAAAATCACTTCCCAAGTGGACTACTGCCCGATGATAAAGTCACATACAAAAAGTCATCATCAACCATTTAACTGCTCCCATAACCGGCCTTTTCCCTTCGTTCCGTGAAATATGGTCTCATTTACATGCACATCGTACGTAAGCCATAAGAATATGAGACTAAAGAAATAGTTTCCACATCTTTTAGATGACAAATGGTTCGATTACAGCTAAAAATCCTGCTAATCTAATAAACAAGTTTTATGCGACTGATAGGAATAATTTCGAGATTTAGCGGAGTCTAAGAGTGAAAATACTCAATCGATGCAACACATTCGTCTATACTGTAATACTTTTATGCTGAGGGGACAAACATCCAGTAACTCTACTCGGCATTCGCCCAAAGTCGGGAGGGAAACCCCTCCAAAATCTCCCGCAGGTAGAAAGAAAAAAAAAACACCACGCTGGCAGAACACAGATGTCGTTCACTTGTCAGCAGCGATTGCGCCAATGTTAATTTTCAAAGTAAATTTTTCGAAAATTACGTCATGAGATTTTCTATAAATTGATAGTATTTCTACCGAAAATTGCCAAAAGTGAGATACGTTCGATTTACGCCCAAGGAGACTTACAAGCGGTCGGCTGTAACGAAACGTTCGGTAGTCGATGATTACGTGCATGACGTTATCATTTACATTTATTCATCTGGTTTTTTTGGCGTGCAACTATCCGTGCAAAGTTATGCCTGAAGCTGCTGAAACTCAACCGAGCTACTCGGCTTCGTTAAGAAAATAGTCGGTCGGAGCGACGAAAAAGTTAGCGAACGATGACATTTTGCGTTAGTCCTCATCTTGAGTATACGTGTAGTGTATGGGACCCTGCCGATAAGTTTTGTATTCGAAAATTAGAAAAGGTGCAGCGAAAAGCGATATCTTTCGTAAAAATTGTTACGACAAATCAGTGAGCGTTACTCAGATGCTTTAGGACGCAGTATGGGAATCTCCAGAAGACAAAAGATTTAAGGATAAATTTACTAAATAAGTTCAGAGAAGGTACTTTCGTAGAAGATGCAGCCGATATTATATGTCCTCCCTGTTACATAGGCCGTTTTGATTGTGAGGGGAAAGTAAGAGAGATAGATGCTAGAACAAATCGTTTCAATTTTGATTTTTTCCGCGAACGATACGCAAAAATAATGGATTAGGGAAGTAGAGTCATGGTGCATGCGCCTCCTGCCACACGCCGAAAGGCAACTTGTTGGGTACTTACATAGACCTAGACAAATCCTTCCCTCGTAAACACTTTGTTTAAATTATTCGGTTAATCGGTGCGTTATGAGGTTAAAATTTCTCCGACATTTCATTGACTGAGCAATTTGGCTGTTCCGTTTTCAAAATATTCTGCTACCACTTTCTTGGTCTACCGATGTGTCGTTTCCCCTTAGGTTTGTTCCCCGTAATTCATTTGGTTAATTGAGATTTATGAGTCCTGTCTCATCCAATTGTTTCGCCGATCTGTTTCTTTATAATTGATGATGCAAGTATTGATTTCTTCCCTTAGATCTTCGCTTATGGTTTTGTCTCGACTCGTATGCCCTTTCACCTGCCTCCGGAAATCCATCAACTCTGTTCTTTTCCAAATTTTGCTTCTGTGAAGGTTGTTTAAAATCTAACTCTAGAAGGGTTTAACCACTTTTTTGGAGAAACGGAAAAACTTCGTTTTACCAAAAAAAACCCGATTGGAAGTCCGAGGAATTCACTGGGAGAAGCAAAAAATAATTTACCAGAGTGGTTGTTTTTGTAAAATTATGAAATTTATTTGTTTATTTAATTCTTTAATTTTTCAAGTTATCCAAATATGCTATTATTGTTTTATGACTATAGATGTATACATTTTCGTCAGAATATGAGTGAGATTTTCTTTCATATTATAGACACTTTTATTAATGATGCAAGTACGTGATATTATGAAAGATCTCTGACGTATGAAAGTCGTTATTTAAAGGATAAATTCACTCTCAAGCTCCTTCAATCTGTAAGATATATTTTTATATCCTTTTCTCAAGTACCATGATCTTGAGAACAGTGAAAGTGAAAAGTGTGTTTTATCTTTGGTCATAATCTAGATAGATGGACCCTTTATTGGCGAGGTTGGTCCAATTGGGCCTCTCTTCCACCTAACCTCTAGTCTATCTAGCGGAGTACGGTGCCAAAAACTACTTTCTCAGATAATGTGATCGAAAAATTGGATCGTATCGGCCTTAAATGGTGGTAGTTCGTATCAATGAATAAAAATTCAGAGAGCAGTCCCAAAGACGATGTGTTGATAAAACATTAAAATGTGATTGATTACAAAGTATTAATGATTTCAATTATAAAGTTTCGATTTTTCCTTTTGGTTTCCTATTTAAAGTTTTATTAATACACTGTCCTTCGACTCTTTTTTATCTCTAGCGTGATCGAGTTAATTTTTAGTAAATTACACGAGTTTTGCACTGTCTACAGAGATTTTATTCAGTACGACCTTGGTTTCGATGTTGAGTTACACCATCATCATCAGTTCATATCAGCAGCTTAAACTAAAGGATGAAATTAGGCTTGAGAACTTACGCTTTTAATCTGAAGGCTCCGTACATACCTTATGATAGTGTAACAACACATCAAATGTACCAAAGGTACTCTTCTTTACCCGCGCACCGTATCATATTTCAGGACATCCTATGGAGTTCGTGAGACATCATAAACACCTAGGAATTATGCTCTGTAAGAGTTTTTCCTACGAAGAGCGGAAAGGCTAACGGGATGCAAAGATTAGCCAGTACGATTCTGAGGGTATGTTCATCGAGAGTAAAGGAAATAGCGTACTTTTCCCTAATTCGACCTCTCCTCGAGTATTCTTGTGCAATTTGGGATCCTCACGAAGTAGGATTAGCCTCCGATCTTGAGATGGTTCAACGTAGAGCGGCTAGGTTCGTCAAGGGAGGTTTTAGATTCGACAGCAATGTTTCGGCTATGACAGAATCCCTCGGGGGACTTCGCTTAGGGATAGAAGACTTGATTACCGACATAAGCTTTACGAAAAGTTTATCACTGCATATCTCATTGACGAGATAGCTGATATTGTTATTCCAGTTAGCAACGTGCGTGAGCTCCGAGAGAAAACTAAGGAGCCATTCAGGGAAGTGATTGCCAGGACGGATAGTTACTTCTGGTCGTTTTTCCCTCGAAAAAGAATTAGAGAAGCTAATGGCAGTTAGGGTGTGATAGGGTTTGTGTTTTGACACCCCCTGCCACGCGCCATTAGCGGCTTGCGGGGTTTAAATTTAAAGGGACCGAATGTACTGGACAGTACAACTTTATCAGTGTAATTTATCACCTTCAATATGGCTTTGTACATCACATATGTCGCTAAATAAGGTGGAATTTGTGCTAACTTGAATTTATTCAGGTTGCCTTATTTCCTCTCCATTAAGCACTTCAATAAGCGAGTTGATCCTCTCCCTCAGTGCGACCTATTACTCTTGCTTTCCCATATACGATCACCTATAAATCATCCTGTAACTGTTCTTCAATCACTCAGCCTCGTATAATTAGCCTTTGAGACGAAATCAAAACAAACCTTCCGATGCTTCGGTTGGAGAGCAAGAGCTCCTTCCGTTCGCCTTCCGAAGTTTCGCGCATTCCCCTGTTTGCTCTCCTTTGAATCGATCCTAAGGCTTCTATTTCAGTGATCAATCTTCAGAGCCCCTTTTGTAATTAATTGGAACATCGCCCACAGTTTAGACGCCCAAGTGCCCATAAAAATCACCGTTAATTCGCCGTTCTTCGGGCCGTTTCGTTCAGAAACCCTCCCGAGCTTTCAAACCAGACCGTTTTATCGGCCGTTACGACGCTACATTTATTATTTATTCGACTCAATTTGTAATCCGCAGAAGGATGAGTTGTTTTCTCTGTGCGAGGGAACAGCATGCGGATTCGACTTAAGAATACGTGAGGCGCTATTCTCTTCGAACGGGAGATTTATTTTTGCCGGCGTAAATTCTGTTTCGGAGTTTTATGGACTTGGTAGGATTCTTTCCGCGCCGTCATGACAGAGAAACTGAGTTTACCGTCTGTCCTTGGTGTACAGGAATAGAAGATAATGTTTAGTGGTAAAACTGGAAGTAAATTATGGGATGTAAAATTTTACTTCAGCCTTCTCTCAATCTAGATTTAATATATCGGTCCTATTCGCTGATGAGCTTTAAAACTCAATTCTCCCTATCATTATCACCTAAATCAACATAAAAACCAGGCTTCGCCTTTCGGCGTGTTGCAGGGGGTGTAAACACCAAGCTTTCGAGTTACCTCTTTAGCCAATTGCTGTCGTGTATCGTTCGCGGAAAGAGCGAGTCCCTAAAATGACCTGTCCTCGCATCTATTTCTCTTATTTTACGCTCATTGTCGGATCGGCGGAAGTTGTAGGAGGGTCTCATAATACCGATTACATCTTCCGCAAATGTACATTCTCTCCATTTGTCAAGGAACCGAAGCCTAGATTCTAATATAATTTCTTTCAAGGGTTCTCAACATGCGTATGAGAGCATTTTCGTAAGGCTTGATTTTTATCGTGGTATTTATTTAACAATTTGTATCGCCTTAAGCTGCACTTTCACGAGTTCGCAAGCATTTGTTTCATCCGCTGGATCCCATAACCCCGCCGCATTTTCTAGATGGTTCCTGACTAAGGTGAAATAACATCGCTCTAACATACTCTTCGCATCCACCTACAATGCATCTTATAAAACTGATCTTTTTAGTTGCTTTACCGCAGATTTTTGCGTTGTGCGTTCCAGTTTGATATTTGTAAGAGCGATTCCGAGATTTTCTCTGGAGACCAATCTTGAAATCCAATTAATGAGGGTGATCGGTCAACAAGCATATTGCGCTCAAAGACGGTGTTCGCTACTCGAATTGGCCGCTAAGTGATCAAATATGTACCGTAATTTTTCATGATAATTTGATATAATCAGTCTCAAGATCCAAATAAATAAAGAATTATGAAATATATCATGAATATTTACAATAAATAGATAGTTACTATTCAGAAAATAACAGAAGTGCGTTGGAAAGGAAGATTTTTTATCAGCGGCGCATCTGAGATAAAATTCCTCGGATGGGGTTCATTGGATGATAGATGACCAAAGTTTTTCTATAAATTCATCTGCAGGACTTCATTGATTATCCGAAATGTCGGCATTCCAGCAGAAAGTGTTCACAAACTTCGGAATCGGTCGTCGAAGCTCTGCAGATAAATCTTATCCAGAACAGAAGGTTACTTTTGATATTTCATATTATTCCATCAGAATGCGAAGTGCTAATGGAAGGTAGGCCGTAAGGAAAATGATGTGATTACTCTTCCCCACATACCAATCGCCGCCAGCAGAGTGAATTGACGAATATGTGGATATTAATATATTTTTTCCCAGCTGGAAAATGTTGCATGTGGTTCGAAGTAGTTGAATGTATCATGAACAGATAATAGCCTAACTAATTCAAATATACGTTTATGAGTTGTATGCTTGTCATAAGCAGACGCCAGCTGATTTGAGCCCAAAAAAGATATACATAATTTGAAGATAATTTTTGTTGAAGGGAATTTTTTCCTATCACCTAACATAAATTAAAATCTCGCTCCTACATTAGATTATAATCTAGGCTGCCATTGCATGATAAATTCAGAGAAAGTACTTTTGTGGAAGACGTAATCGGTATTATGCGACCTCCCTGCTTCGGCCGATCCGACAATGAGCGTAAAATGAAAGAAACAGATGCGAGGACAAGTCGTTTTAGGGACTCATTCTTTCCGTGAACGATACACGATAACAATTACCTAAAGAGGTACTTCGAGAGGTTTGTGTTCACATCCCCTGCCACATGCCGGAAGGCGGTTTGCAGGATGTTTACGTGTATGTAGATGTAGAAAACCTGCACAGTATTCAGAAAATTCTACGCGAATATTACCACGGTAGGCTTCCTAGGCGTTGGGATGGTTCTAAACAGGAAGGAGTGATTTCTCCCTTAGGTTGCATGTGTCCGTCAGACCTGCGTCCGGTTTTTGAACCTCCTGGAAACAACCCCTCCTCCGGCATTCCCAACTCCACCTTTGTGCACCTTTCTAGAACCACCTTTGGAATGCAGTACTCACCCCCACGATGGTCTATTATGGAGGAGGGTTTTAAAGGGACTGGAAGACCGCTTTTTCTTCCCCCAAACACTCAAGACACCGATGGTTTCCGTTGTTTGTGGTCGAGGTTCTTTTATGACGAGAGCGTCCTTTCTCGGTAGGCTACGTAAACAGTCCGCTGCCTAATTTTATTGCAGCGAACTTGCGTCTTTTTTATGTGGAGACGATTGTATTGTAAGCTGTGTACGGAGTGCGAGGGTCATTGGGAGAGTATTACAGGTTGTGCAAGGTTTTGAATGGTGGCCACCTGTTTGGTTTTGTTTGATATTTCCGAACGAAAACCAAGCAGCAAGTAAGCAGTGCTTCTGCGGATATAAATTAAATATTAATTATAATAAATTAGTAATGAAAGTAGTGGAAAAACGATGAATATCACGAGTATTATTGTTCAGCACGAATAATGGTTTTCTTATTATGGTGAGCCTGAGCTGGTATCTCAATTGTTTTTTTTTCTATGTATTTTTTCCATTTTCTTTACATACATTCTGTCGACAGACTTGCTCTGACGGAATGTGATATTGCTTAGTTTTTGTAATAAAAAAATGACTATAGACCTTGTAATTAGAAACAGTTGGGATGGTAACGTTATACCAATACAAAAACATATTAAAATTCACAGACAATGGCGATGTTTTGTCGAATTACTCCATTTGAAGGAAAAGAGACTAATTTTTCCAGATGATTTTAATACAGGCACGACCAGATTTCAGCGAATGATAGCCATTATCATAGCCTGATGATGGCGATCATTGGCTGAAACCTGGCCGTGTCTATATTAAAATCCTGTGGAAAAAGTACCAAGTGTCCTTTCTTTCAAAAATATATTATATTCTTTACATATTGCCCCTGTATTTTAGCTTCATGCATTTAGTAACATAGTAATTTTTAATTGTAAATCAGGATTTGAGATCGGCGTATCATAATACTTAATAATACAAAAACATCAAAATTCATCAAAAACATTGTTCTATGGCAATGCTTAAGTGTTAATTTTTAGATATGCTGGATTTTACTTCACTAGTAATCTCGAATTGATGTCAGCTGTTATTTTTCACATCCCAGCTGTTTCTAATCGCAAGGCCTATAGTCATTAAAAATAATATTCATGATATTACCGTTTTCCCACTACTTTCATTACTAATTTATTATAATTAATATTTAATTTATATGGAAAATAACAATTCTCATTAAAAATAGAATTATTATCCGTGAAGCACATTTACCTCATCAATCTATTGTACTCACATCCGAGGTGACTAGGTGCAGGTATTTATAATTTTCAACAGTTTTAATTTCACCAAGGTAGCGAAATCATCAGCCTACTGATGATTGTAGCCTCAAATTATCAGAAGTTTTATATTATTTACTTTTAACTTATACTTTGCAATGGGCTGCGGAAAATATCGCTAATAAAGTATCAGATTTATATCTTTCTCTCTTCGTCAGTCAGCTAATATCACCCAGGAAAGATCTTTCCGGTCAGTTGGCACCATTGCTGACGTACGTCATGTTTCCTATATACGTAACAGGTTCTCCTCCAGCCCCCGACTCTGTTACCACCCAGCGCTCTCTGTCCGAGCGATCCTGTCCCGTTTCTGCTCTCAAGGATTTCTGTTCTGAGGCTTGAAAGCTTCCTGAATACCCCCTTTGATCGAAAGGTTTTGAAGATGTGGCGATGGTGGACTTGTTTGTATTCTCATCCGCTTGAAAATGAAATTAGCATCTGGCTAAAAAGTTTCTGAGAGTTTAAATACCTTTTCCGTACTTAAAAAAGGATGTAATATCGCGGAAGGAGAAGATGGAGTCGGATGGTTGGATATTGACGGAAATAAGGAATAAATGGGACGATTTTTCTTTGGTCAATATTCAAAGCTAATTTTAATTGCGAGTATTCATTCTATATGGAAACAGAATTAACATATTCTACACTATATACTGAAATACGTATATATACATACATACACAACATAAGTATGCGTATAAGGCATTCGCTCTTATGCTGTTGTACAAGAAAAATTGACATCTTAAATAAATCTTATTGTATTTTCACCCTGTTGATAGAAGTACGAGAATGTGTTGTTCTGTCGTTTACACAAATGTTTGTATTATTGTATTGCTTATAGCAATATACGTAATTTAATAATTTAATTGAAGTCTCAATGATATCTATTCATGAGAACTCGTCGGAATCATTCGAACCGATGAAATACTACATTTTTATGGTTATAATGTCTTTTTCAAATAATGCGATAGTAGAGTAAAATGTTCTCTTTCATCAAGAATTAGATATTATTATAAACCGTAAAGAACATGTATACATGCACGTCATGATTACTATATATTGTATCTAATTATCACTGTAAAAGAAATGGTCGGCGCAAAAGGACACCGTCACTTCTCTCTTAATATCATCTCTTATCCTGTATCCGGAATTTTTTTAGGAAATGACGTTAAGAGGGAAAGTAAATTATTATATTTGCTTAATACTAAGTCGTGTTTCAAAGTTCAAGTAGTTAGGTATGGTTATAATGATTCTGATTACTCTATTAGTAAATAATAAAAATGAAAATATTATTACTCTGTCGTTGCAATTGTCAACAAAGAAAATAATGCTTGTAAAAAAATACCGAACCTCATACCTCGTACTTTCTTAGAATATTTATTTTTTAAAGATCCCCATTATTTATAATTTTTAAGGGCGTTATCTTTAGAATGTTGACGTGTGCCTTATGGTCCTTGCAGTTTCTGTGGAGCATATTTCCAGCATAGCGCATATTGTTAAAAAAATAGGTATTACTCGAAAATACTTTCCAAGTATCAAGTTTTACATATATTTTGCGTTTCGTAGTCTTGGTATACTTTCAAAACTATTCAAGTCCTGCTATAGTTTAAAGATATAATTTACGGCGTAACTTTGTGGAATTCTTCAATAGTGAAAAGAATTATTAATAAACTCTGTAGATTCCACTTGATAATCCTACTCCTTCCTCTTTAGAGTTAGCTTGGCCTTATATTTAATCACAAAGACAAACGAAGAAGATGGATGGAATAATGCCGGAATCTCCCTCTAGGGCCTTTTTTGGCGCTAGAAATGCATTTTCATTGACTCACGTGACCAGTTCATTGCCAACGAACGCTTTTGATTTAGTCTCCCTGGAGGAAATTTTTCGCTTTGAATGAAGGTAACTAAGACTGAATGCAATCCAAAAATAGATTTTCGAGAGGAGAGCCACGCTGCAAAATAATCTTCCCAACGCAGCGCTGCTAATGCCAGGAATGGGTTTGCATCGCAGTCCTTTCGTTCATAAATAATGGAGGTGGTCACCGCCATGCAGTACGCGCCATCGGAGGTCGGCGAGTGGGAATGAAATTTCGATGCTTCCCTTAAGAAGCTATGCTTTATAGATCAATGTCATCGGGCGACATGCGCCATCAGGTAGACTTCACTTTCTTCTTCCGCTCTGCTGTCCCGAATTCTTTTAAGCTCCGAATCGGTTCTACCAAATGAAGCGCGTTTCATGGCCAACGCTGCAGTGGATCCACTACGAAAAGCTTGTTACGTTTACCCTGATCTGCCTTAGTTTAGGTGTTTTACGTCTCTGAGACTGAGAACGGATTACAAGTAAGGCCCCTGGATTTAGTTCTACGATTCATTTATACCCGAGAGCGGGTTTGAGTAAGAAAGGTCTTGGATTTAATCGTAAAGGAGGTTTAATACACGTAACAAGTTAAGATCGTCGCGTGGTCTAGAAAATGCAAACCTTCCTCGTTGAGGGAAGAAAAGCATGTTTTTGAAGAAGAAGAAGAGTATTTTTTCAAGCGTTTTGATCGTGCTTTTAGTTCCTTCTGGTTTCACAGGGCATCGAACTCTTGATTTCATCAATCTAGAGTTCGGAAATAATATCTATATCAATACCGTGATTTAAATATAAACGTATAGTTTATCAGCAGCAATAGTTGTTGCATATTGAGATGTATTTAATAATCGCATTCCTTATACACCAAATATGTAATTCCTTTCAAGAAAAATGCAGGTATGATGGAAATATATTGCAATGAAACTCACAGACTTTGGCGGCGTTCTGTGGAAATACTCCATGTCTGAAGGAAAAGGGACTTTGTACTTTTTCAACAGGATTTTGATACAGACACGACCAGATTTCAGCGAATGATCGCCATCATCAGGTGGTCATGATGACGATGATTTGCTGAAACCTGGTCGTGTCTGTATTAAAATTCTGTGGAAAAAGTACAAAGTCCCTTTTCCTTCGTACATAGCAATGTTTTATTTTGAATTTTGCCTACTGTAAAACGGGAATCAGTACATATTCTTGCCCATAACTCTTAAGGAAATGGGGTGAAAGATTTTATTTCCCGCTAGCCATTTCCTTCCAGTTCAAAAAGTTTCTGCTCTTTCAACCTAGTATTACCATGATACGTATTTCTAGTGAGATATGAGATCCGATATTTTTTGTAACGAATCTTTTTACCTCATAACTAATGCCGAATAGCATACATTATTCTCCGTCTTAACTACACCATATATGAAACCCATTTTTGGATTTCCTCTCGCTTCCGTTTTGAATTGAAATTCAGATTAACAGCACTTTACTTTCATTTTAGGGATTTTAAGGAGCTTGCTTCTCTTAACACTTTTCGGTGGATTTATGGTCCAGCAACCTCGATATGGTCTTTTGCCTCCTTACTCTCGCATTATATTTTCATCGTTTTTCCGTCTGAGATGATTCAGAATCGCCTTTTATCCAAATTGGTATAACTTTTGCCAGCGGCGGCGAAGCAATAAAATATGGAGGATGCTGAAGGGGAAGAAAATCTCATTAAAACATCTAAATCACTCGCGCAGCCTCGGTTTATAAACAGCCCGCCTCATCTTTTCATTCCACCCCATCCGAGCGTAAGGAAAAACGAGAAGTGGAGAAAAAGTCCATGTTGAATTAACTCCCGAGTAACAGGAAGTCGTCGTCGAGGTCCCGAAGTTCCTCCCTTCACCACTGACCCTCGGGTGGCGCCACTGCGTTCAAACCCCCCCCCCTCCCACATCTCGCATTTTCTTAATTAAAGCGAGTTAACCCCCGCGTCACACTTGTTTAATTTCTCTCTCTGGAGAGACGGCGAGATTCGTTTAAGAAGGAAAAAAAAACAATAAAGCGCAGAGATCCGTACCGTGGGCCATTGCGTCTTCGCCCCTTCCCGAATCCGGTGTTTTGCTCAGAATCGAGTCGATATTCGTGGATTAAAGCAAGCGGAGAATATTCCGAAGGGTGTTTTTATTCTCTCGAAAAAATGATTCCGCGGACTGTTTGAACGGACGTCGGGCGATGCGGGAATTATGAGTTTTTCCCTCCCCATCTTCTCGGCTTTAAATACGCATCAGAGGGCTCTAGACCCTTACGTATCACTGCGATTCTCAGATCCTGCCCTTATGATTTAAAAAAAAAGATCAACTCTTTAATCAAAACGCCCCTGGAGCTTTTTCGCATAGGTTTTTTTGCCCCCGAAATGAAAATTGAAACGTTTCCTGTGGCTTTGGGCGGGTGCAGAAGAAGCAGGTTTAGATTAAATTTTCATTCGAGCATTTGCGGCTCTTCTCTAGACGCGGTTTTTTCCCTCTTCTTCAATCTCGCGAGATAAATAATTCAGGGATGAAAAGGAGTGCCTTTTCCGCGCGAATATTAGGTTATTCTAAATCGGGAAAGTTCCTTCGAGGCACGTGATCTAAAAATGGGTATTTAACACCGTCTCTTTTTTTAAGGGAGGAGTTTGTACTTTCGGTTTAAGTGGCAGCGGAAACTTAGATTGCCCATGTTCATACTGCTTAGATCAATCGTTTTAATTTGGAATCTCACGGGAAAGTTCCGTAGTTATTTTTTGAGCGTTTTGAATTAATCTATCGTTTCGCCGGAGCGTTGAGATTTGGGATACATGGCCATTAAATACCGCATCAATAATTGAGCTATTATGTGACATCCTAATGAGCACTGCTATGACTTTGTCACTTTGATTCACCTTTTGGCGATTTTATGGCTTAATTGAAACTAGAAAGTTAGCGAAATTTCCATCAATGCAGAATATAATTGAATATTTAAAATGATTCTACTCACTGTCAAAGCTCAATCACTGCTCGCGTGGAGTTAAATTTTGATTTAATTAATATTTTACGCGTGTATTGATTTGATTTTGTTTATTTATGATGTGGAATGAACGTCGTCGTAATTGTTCGTCACTACCAACTTTTCCCCTTTCTTCCTAACTGGAATGAAAATACGTGAATGGAATAGATTTAATGAGTGTTTTGTTACCGAATCGTTGTTCAGTTTTTGCGTCGGTGGCATTGTGATTCCGCGCGGAAATTCGGATATTAATTTTTAAGCAACCAACGGGAAATCATGAGATGTTTGAGGGATGTTGGTAATTATATTTTTTCTTCGTAACCTTATCTATATTTATAAAATATTCTTCAATAGTGAAAAGAATTATTAATAAACTCTGTAGATTCCACTTGATAATCCTACTCCTTCCTCTTTAGAGTTAGCTTGGCCTTATATTTAATCACAAAGACAAACGAAGAAGATGGATGGAATAATGCCGGAATCTCCCTCTAGGGCCTTTTTTGGCGCTAGAAATGCATTTTCATTGACTCACGTGACCAGTTCATTGCCAACGAACGCTTTTGATTTAGTCTCCCTGGAGGAAATTTTTCGCTNTTAAAAAATGCTCCATCCTATTTTCTAAAGCAACTGGATTATGTTACAGATTTACGGTGGATATTTCCCAATTCTCGTATACGACATTTATATGTAGGGTGGTCTAACTAAATTAAAGTAACATTGCCCTCGAACGTTTTTCATCGCTCCCATAGAATCTTTTCGTGACGAACATCTGAATTCCTCTTCTATATCTGAAAGGTTTTAGCGCCTCGATTGATTTGTTTGGATAGTATGCACTACTGCGAGAGATTTTTGGGAAATAATGCACTTCCGCTCTTGACAAATCCATTGATTCGTCATCTGTTTCGACGTTTCCGTAGCACTCAGAAAGGTGCTTAGAACGCATTATTGCGATTGAAATATATGCTGCATCCTATTTGTGCAAATATCGTCAATTCTATTTCCATCATTCGAGTTGAGATACTAGTTTATTTCAGTGCATGCAATGTTTGGCAATTACTCCTAATCGGTCTCGGTAATGCCTGAAATAAAACGTCATTATTTTCTTTGTAATACATGAAATCCTTAAATTGTTGCTTAAGCGATTTTCTATTCACGTTTAGCAAAAACGTTTGTGTTTCACCACCCATAACCAACGCGAAGAAGGGATGTTTTATGCAGATTTTCATGGTAGGATCTCGGTATCCAAATTTTAGTCGTAAATACAAATTAATCTACTTATTCAAATCAGCGGGTATTGCTAGCAAGGATGTAATTGACCCGATCAAGGATTTCCTCCACGATATGGAACAATCAGTAGTACTTGGTGGCGTTAGTGCGAACGAAGTCAAACTTAGCGTGTTTGCCGGCCCACCGGTTACAAGACGCACCGTGGTTTTCAGGTGTACGAAACAGATATTATACACACAGGAACGTAAGCTGCTTACAAGTGAAACAAAGAAAGGATATTCGTAAAAGATTGTCGATTTATGGAAGAATGAAAGAATTACGCAACATGCTAGAAAGGCTGTGATTAAAAGATAAAATCCACGAGTCAAAACGCAATATTATTTACAATTATTATCGCATGGCTATTCCTGTCGTTAGACAGAATTCTCATCCTCAGCCCGTAAGGGGGAAGGCTGATTTTAGATAAAAATTTCGCGGGAAAAAGCTCGTCTTATGTGTCGGGAAATAAGGTACCTCAGAAGTGTACCTCAAAGCATCGTAATTGGACATCTCCTATTTTAGATCTTACCGATGCATATCAATGTTATGAGCGACGACCTAAGAACAAAAATGAGGGTATTTAATATCTCCAGCTTCGAAACAAAATTAAATCCTTAGAAGTATCATGTTTGGAAGCCGTCTTGGGACGGGGGAAAACGGAAACTTTATTTTAGTGGTATGCTGTGTATGGTATGCTCTGGTATGGATTAAGAGACAGTTAAACTAATCTGAAAAATTTTGAGTAAATTTTCTATTATTAGAATTCGGGAAATTGTCTTAGAAGAATTTAATTTTAGTATATTTGTTTAAAATGCTATTTTCATAATTTTTTATTGCTTTAGTGAATTATTGTTACGAGTTATTTGTTATCGTACAGTACTGCTCAAATGATTTTTGTATACAAAGTTCACTACACATCTTTTAGCTTGTACATACTATCAGTATCTTAGTGCCATTTTTCACGCCCTTCTCTGTGGGTGTTTTCCTGTTGTGGAGATATTTTTTCATAAGTTACTACTAAGGTTTTCTACACCCAAATGTTCTACTTAAGTTTTCCTCTCTGTTTCTATTTACAAAATTATTCATCTTTTTATTATTAATATCGACGAAAGGTTAGATGGAAGAAGAGACTTTTTAGTCTCAATCTCAACTTAATGAAGACCTAATATTAATAATAAAGAAGAACTATAATGAGTTTATCAGAACCGAATTTAATTATATGGCTAAAATAAGCGAAGATTTGTTTTCGAACTTTTAAAGGAAGGGCTGCAGTCTTTTTACTTTTGTAAATCTGGAGACCTCTCGTAGTTTTATTCAATTCAACGCTTTGGGTGGTTTAGTGTATATTCTAACGGATACGATATTATTGACTGATTGTAGAGTATTTCCGCCTTTTCCAAACACGTCAATTCCTTCAAATACAACGAGAAGAAAGATTGGAATTTCTCCGCTTTAAATGTAAGGCGAAGGGGCGATGAATTGAGGATTTTGCACATCCAGCGACATTCAGTAAACATTGGATCGCTGCAACACAAACAGGAATACGCCCACCACTCTCGGCGAATACTCCGACGAAATCTCCGTTCACTTACAAACCATCTCGAACACCTACTAACGAGGACAACGATTTACTCAATAGAGACGGGATTCGGCAAAACGTTTCGATAGACCTCTCAACCTTCGGAGAATCAAGCAGGTGTCATAAGAGGGCGCCTGTATCTCTGCCGCTCGAGCTCCTCGACCGATTCTGAACTTTTCGTCCTCCTCTTTCTTTATTCATCTCCGTTCGCCAAACTCTCCCAAGAGTTTTGACGGATGAAATTGGATTAAAACCTCCGGAGCGCATTCGGGGGACAATTTGTCTTCCGCGTCATCCCCCCGCTTGAATTTATCGACCGATAATCGGATGAGCCTTCGCAGCACGAAAACGAACGCTAAAATGAGGGTTAAAGTTTTAAGGAGCGATCGTCCGGAACCGTTAATAACGTTTTTGCGCTTCTTCAGGAGCAGGATGTCGAAGTGCTTATCCTGACGCCCCCTTTCGGTAGCCGCGGCGGATGGGCTACCGAGTCATCCATAATGATTTGGTTCTCGAGAGGAGTGGGTTTGGAGAATTGCGTATCAATCTCGTCCATTAGAGCGATTCCAGGAGATCCTGGCGGATTTTCCGTGTTGAGTCTCATCGCCGTAATGCTCGAGTGTAATTCATCATGAGTGTTGGTCGAAAAAGATTCCGAGAGGGTTTGAGTTCATATCGGTACTAAGTGCTCGTTAACCCCACCCGCACGGCTGCCAAATCTCCCATCGAGTGTCAAAGAAGTGGCTTATTTCTCGCTCGTTGGTCCATTACTTGAGTACTGTTGCGCAGTATGGAATCGGCACGAAAAGGGTCTGATCTTGGAGCTAGAGCGCGCTCAACGCAGAGCGGCTCGTTTCGTTAAGGGATATTATAGTTTCGACAGCAGTGTATCAGAAATGATCAAAAACCTCGGCTGGGAATCTCTAAAGGATAGAAGAACCGAGTATAGGCACAATTTATTCCAGAAATTTTTATGTACTGATTTGCATGACGAAATACGCGACATCGTGATTCCAGTTCTTAGCGAGCGCGATTTCCGAAACCAGACGATACAGAGATTTCGCGAGATTATAGCGAGAACATATAGCTATTAATGGTCTCTGTTTCCCGATAGCATTAGGAATACCAATCATGTAGCTTATAAATAGGTTCGGTGTTTTCACACCCCCTGCCATACGCCATACAGAAGCTTGTGGGGTACTAATGTAAATTTTAAAAACAGGGGTGCATGGCGTTAGTCCTAGTTTTTTTATGAGGAGTGGTTATTTTCGTGTGCGATCTTTTCATAGACAAAACTGTCGTTCAACGATTTAGGGTCTTTGCAAACTGTGTTAATGATTCTACATCTACATATGTACCCTGCAAGTTGCCGACGGGCGTGTGGGAAGGGATGCATGCAGCATGACTCTACTTCCATAATCTAATACTTTTGCGTATAGTTCGCGGAAAAAATTAATTTTTGAAAGGACCAGTTCTACCATCTATTTCTCTCATTTTTCTCTCAGAATCAGAACGGCCTATATAACAGGGAGGATGCATAATAACGGCTTCATCTTGTACAAAAGTACCTTCTCTGAACGTATTAAGTAAATTGAGTCTTTGTTTAAATCTTCTATCTTCTAAAGATGCCCATCTGAGTCCTGAAGCATTTTAGTGACACTCTGTGATTTCTCGAAACAATTTTTTTACGAAACGTATCGCCTTTCATTGTACATACGTACTTCTCTAATTCTCGAACACAATCCCAAGAATGGAGTTGTATTATTGGTAAATGCGCTTCGACAGCGAAGGTCCTTTCGAACATTGTATCACCTGGATTCAAACCCATTTCACCAAATTCGCACCCGCTTGGCTATCCAGTATCCCCAAGTATTTTTAAGAATGGATGCATGATTAAAATAATCAAGTAAAAATAAATGTGATGCGTTATGGGATTTTTTCTGGAAAAACTGTAGTAGAATCGACTTCGAATGAAATGTTTCAAGAACTAATCAATCGCAATAATGAATAATCGCCGATTCGTAGGGAGCATTTGCTCTCTATTAACAAATTCATTTTCCTAGTTTTGATCTAAAAAATTACGATGATTAAACTAATAATGTCGGCATTATCTTTAAAATGTTACAGTTATTGTTGAAATTAATTTTAATGAATACCAGAATTTTTTTCATGAAAAAGTAGGACATTTTGTTTGTCTATCATACAACAATTCTAATTATATGTGTTGTAAGTCCTATTTTAACAAGCAAAAATAGAAGTTCACTGCAAAATGATTCGTCATAATTTATGCTGAGCAGGATATGGCACAGGAAGACGTTTGAGATGTAAGATGTGTATACTTTTTGTTTAATTTTTCCTACCAACTTCTCGTAAAACGAGAAGTTACTATCCTCAGACATTGCAACAATTATTCTAGGATTTCAATTATTTTTGTCGCAGATTTTTCCGAAACTTTTTGGATTTGCGTCAATCAGTTCCGTTGCATCTAAAATTAGACCACTTAATTTTGCTACGCGTTGAACTAATTAATTGCTGTAACCCGAAGTTCGTGCATTATTCGAGTTGTTTTTATTCTAAACGAGTTTCCGCAGCTACCTCGGAATTTCCCGTTTCAATTTAATTACAAATTTTTATTCGGGGATATTTTTATCTCTTGTCTTCGATCAATAAAGAATAATGGACTTTTCTCATCTGCTGTTCGTTATTTTAACAGCTTTCACAATCACTGTTTCTCGTCCTTTAGCATTGCGTTCATTTTATGCAATCCGGCCTATCTGCTCATTTATCTACAAGTTTTATATAATATGTTTTGTATTGTTGTTAGTTTATATTACAGCGATCATTTTATGTATGTATGTAAAGTTAATTTTTTTCAAAATTGTAGCCACTACCACCAGGTCTAGCACCTACTTGCAGTGATGAATTTGTAATAATAATAATAACTGAAAGGTAGACATTTCCTATCGTTTAACCCTTCAACGCCGTCAGGCGTACTATTACGTCTGGCGAAAACTGTCCAATTCGCCGTCAGGCGTACTATTACGTCCGGCGTTACTCTTCGTTTCTATATCATATAGAAGCCAAATATTCACTTGATGTTCTATAACAATCATATTGTTTCATTAAGGAAGAGTAATTCTTTCGTATTATGCTCGCGTAATATTTTTTTCTGTTACGTATTTTAATATATTAAGTTTTGAAAATTTATCAGAGTTTCTTCAAAGTATGGCGATATTTCATTTAATAAATAGCTATTTCTAACTCAATTCGTTATCTTACGTATATTTTCGTGACTTAGGTCTTAATTGGGAGCTAAAATCTTCCTTAATGATGACTTGTTGGTTACTTGGCTATAATGTAAGATGTTTGAGGGGTAATTTCTATACATCTCTTGAAAATTAACGTTATTTTTATGTGTCCCTGTAATATTTGGGAGTATACTAGCATAGGTACGCGCTATAGCTCATGGGGTAATTGGTAGTGCGATAATTACCTGGACTACTGCTCCTAAAAGCTCTGATGTATCTGTCTGGAAAACTTACATGTTTTAGTTCTCGTCAAATCATTCCCGAGTATATAAAAAAATTGAACTTTGAAATCATGCCATCTCTATCTTGCGAACAGAAATAATTTTATATTCAATGTGATAGCGCATTCAAAGACTCATTTTTCTCATAATTTAATCTCTTATGTAACATTTCTTGCTTATGAACCATATAAAGTTACCGGTGATTGAGATGATTTCAAAAACTCATTTCTTCGTGCATTATGTCCCATAAACGTCTTTGGGAATTCCGCAACCTTTATTGCAATTTTATACTTTTAATTGAAGTAATTAAATCTATTTCACAGAATTTATTTACTTCCTTGCAATATAATTGTACGTCTTATTTGATGATATTATTTCAATTTATTTCACTGCGACACAACCTAATCTAACGCCATTTCTTTTCTTTTCAGGTGAGTGAATTACATTCCTGCTTCTCTTTGAATGTCGACATGCCAATCAAGATTTTCGCTGGCTGGTGGTGAGTAACCAGCTAACTATTCCCGTTGAATCATTCATTAAAGTCGAACTTCATTAACAGAACTCGGGAGCAGTTTTTGGAATGATGATGTTACCTCTCTGCAATTGCAAAGACACATAGGAAAAGAATTCACAGTTCATTTAATACTAGGGACTAGAAGAGGAAATTAAAAGCCGACGGTTGCGTCAGGGCAGCTGGAAATGAAGCAAACAAGTACGTCAGAAAGCGTATTGCATTCAATTGTTTTCTCTTGATGTATGGAATTTAGCACTTTTGACCCAATAGTCGGATATCGTTACTTCAGAAATAAAACTAGGACTTCATAAATCTCTCGATTCGTATTTTAGCTACAATCCGATAACAATGCAGATTTGGTTCCTTGCATTTAGGTAGCTCAGTTCCTTCTTGAATATTTCTCATGTTTTATTATTTTGTAGATGGTTATCAAGTGAGCAAAAAATTGAGTGTTGCTTTATTTATTAATTATTATTAATGGTTATTTATATGTATATAAAAAACCAACGACACGTCTATTTTTGAAGGGCATCTTTCCTGTTGTGAACCGCGTCTACTTTTATGAATTAAGAAGGCCATGTTATCTTTAGGTTTTACCGATATAATCGCGGTGTGCTCATAAAAACTTTTATTGGATATTAGTAAGAAAGTTCAAATTTTCAGTATCAATCACTCTCCATATTATATTGTAAAACTTATCCATAATTTTGGATAAATTAACTGTTTTTTACTAAAGACGAATTCTTTTCCATTGTCTCTCAAAATCTGCATCTTCCAACAAATAAAACAACACAATTCCATAATTTTTTTCATAGTCTACTCAACAATTATTTGTAATTCCCTGCCAGACCAACTAAAAACCAGTATGAACGTACAAAAATTTACGGCGAAGCTGAGCAATTACTTGATTATGAAGAACTGACCCTTGCATTTATCAGGCTCTCCTATGTATTTATTTTCATAGTAGATTTTACTTGCGTTTCATATTGTTTCCATTTCATATTTTTTGTGTTGATTTTCTGTTTTGGTGTTCTGTTGGAATTTTGTTTTCATTGTGTTTTCTATTGGTTGCTCGTTAAGATTCGGTCACAAAATGTATTTCAGTTTCTTGCTCTCAGGGGTTTTTGTACCCATACCATTATTAATGTTACCAATCTATATATTCGTCACGAAAAGATTTTTATGAAAGTATCAAAGGAAATTTAGAAGAGATTCATCCTAAAAACTCAACAATTTAATAGTTTCGTTTCTTCGCGACCCCACCAAGCTGCATCGCTTAAAATTCTAGCCGTGAATTCGTGCTTCGGATAAAATATTCTCGCAGCTCTTATTCGATCTTTTCCAACGCTTGTTCTCGCCTCATTGCTTGCCGCGTGAATTCCTCGTGTTTTATTTCGCTCATTCCCTTCGGTTGATTTCGATTCCGCCGGAAAAAAAACATCGCATCTCGTCCCGGGAGTATGAAATAGTCGCTTGGATTTTCCACGCGTGTCACGTCTCGCTTTCGCTGACGCGTGAGGGATGTTTGACGGCTCCCGAAACCCGTCGAACGCTATTTTTCGTGCGGCTCTTTTCGTTGCTTCGCTACGCCGGTTGCCATTCGTCGCCTTTGTTGCTGTTCAAAGCCATGCGATGGCGCCCCCTTCGCTGGTCCTCCCGCGCTTTTATTACCGCCAACCGTCGTCACCAACAGAGACCGCTTGCGACACCGCTTCCGGTTAGGCGTTTATGATTTCCTCAGTGTCATTTGACTCGCTCATGATCCTAACGCCATTCTTTCCGCCAATCGCTTATCGCGTAGATCTCCCGTTTTTTTCCCGCGCGCACCAGTGGCTCCGCTTATTGACATTTGCGTCCCATCACGCTCTTTGCGTTTTTCGGTTGCACGTCCAGAGATGCCAGTCGGGAATTCAGTTCTGACTGACGTGCCATCGAGTTGGTTTGTTATTCCGGACGGGATTAGTAAATGTTGTTATTATTCAAATGGTGGGTCGCTGCTTTCAGTGTCAGTTGCCTAATCGGCAAGCTTCGATCTCATAGTAATATTGCTGTTTGGTGTGTGGAGCGGGTGCGAAAAATAATTTGGTTCTCTGTCACTTTTCCCACCCATTTTAGGAATCACTGAGTGTCTGTGATGTATGTTTTTAACAGAATTTTAACGGGCTATTTCGTTATACATTCAATCAATTGGATAATGGACTATTTTTAATCCGTTTTGAATTTTTATTGCGTTTTACACTTGCAAAAAAAACTATTACAATTACAATCATTGTGATATTCTTGTAGTTTAGTATACGCTTTTATCATGGAGTCTTTTTGCATTAATAAGTACTACAAAGTTACGCCTGATTCTGTATCATTTACATTTATTCATTACTGGTTGTTATTAATTTAGGTGTTAGGGCTCTTATAAGCTTTTAAAACACTCTCTTAGATTTTAAATTCTATGAGAATGTTGAAGAAGTTAACTTCAGGTAGGTTTACAATCGTAATAACTACCAAAAAATGATTTAGGTAGCGTAATTTCCCCACCCCTTTAACTTTTCTTTAACTGTTTGGAATTGTGTTTTGATATTTTCCCTGTAAACTTTTCACAGTACCTACCTCAAAGAGATTATCTCAAATTGCTTGTCCTTCGAATATTTCCTCTTTCAACCATTGTGCAAGCTTCTCAAGTTTGAAAGAATTAAGGAGCGGGTGAGCAGAATTGAGTTCTATTAAACGTATAGTCAATTAAATCATGTTTTTCATCATATACCGTATGTTACTCTTAGCAGTTGATGGTAGGATGCAAGAAGAGAAAAATGTTGTTAAAATAATGGACGCTATATATAACGTTGTTAAACTTTGCAAATAGTAATGCCAATAGATTACCAATAGTAATGCCGATGTTTTGCGTTGATAAATATGTATTATTTTTTCATATATATTCGGGGCAGAGATGTATGTAGGAAACAGTATCTGATTTTTGCCATGAATCTGTTAAAACTTTAAATTCATAAATTTACGAATAAGTTCATCATAGCAAGGTATAGATTAAATATACAGTTGAAGCGTTCTTGATCTAACATTACTATTTAATACCGATTTCACTATAACTTTTTACTGAAAGGCTGTTATCTCGATTGGCATCGATCTAGCAGGTGTATTCGTTACTCAATCAATTATTTTCTTGCGCATTTCAGAGGTAGATTAGTTTCTTTAAAAGTAGTCGGTGTTCGGAAACTTTCACCAATGATAAATTTCATTAACAAGAGGTACGTGAGACACTTTAATTAGTTTTATTTTGTAATCTTGTGGACATCTCTTTAGCGGTTTGCTCTAAGATATCAATTGAAGATTCTCATTGCCATAAACTCGCCGCGTCGGTTAGTTAAGCTCAATCTCGCCGCATCTTGAGGTTGAACCTAAAGGAGGAAAATCGCTCGGATTCCATCCAATGTCTCAATCATTTCATCTTTCTTCCTTGCGTGTTTTTTCGCAGTCTGGCAAAAAGCCGCCGGATGGATGGTAACTTGGACTTTTTTGGCCTCATGATGCCGGAAATTGTCTGCGAAGAATTGTCTGATGTGATGGAATTCCTTTGACAAGAGCGTGCTGCAAGTTCAGCTTCAATTCCAGTGGAATTTTTCAACATTATCCGTCGGTAAATACATAAAATGAAGCACCTTAAAATTGGAAATAGTTCTGCGAAGAATGCTTATTAATTTTAATCTTCGAGAAAGATTCTCGGGAAAGAAAATTATCCGAGGTAGGAACGTAGAAGTTCCGATGCAGCTGGAAGTTGTTGAAACGTCTTCCGAGAATTCAGAAGCGCTTAAAAGCTTAGAAGGAACTATGAGATAATGGACACTGTCAACTATTTGGATGTAATTTCTTTACCTATTCAACGCTTAAAAACGTATTGTAATGGAATTCCATCGTTGAATTCGATTTTTTACATAATTCTCAGCTGGAAAGATAGTTGGAAATAGTAAATAAGAATAATAAAAAGTCACTCGTGTGCAGGGGTCATTGCAACATGTCTCATCTTAGTCCAGTTACTTTTTTCTGTGTTTCTTTAACGATTTTTAATTTCTGTAATTCTATAACTATACCGTGTATGACTTCGGAGTTAAGGTGTAAGAGAGGCCCACATTGGCCTTACCTCGCCGAATAAAGAATTTTATTATAATAATAACAATAATTTATTCAACGTTCTGTTTATACATTTGCCTAAGTAGAAACTGCCACCGGTAGAAAAAGATTTACATTAAAAAAATTCGGTATTTTTTTAGCTGGTAATATATATAGTCATGCATTTTTGTTTCAAATATTTAAGCCAGTATGTCAGCAATGTACTTAAATAAGTCCTTGACTACCAAAAATATCATTTAAATATTGGCATATTGGACAATATTAATCAAATATTGGCATAATTGACAATAAGGTGCTCCTTAGCTAGAAAGCTCATCAAACGGTGTCTGAAAACCAAATGGGTGATATTGTAATCACTCTTTTTATGTAATAAATCACGAAGAAGACAATACAGCAGTTCAAAGTATTATCTTGACAAATATACAATATGCTATAGAATACAATACGAAATACAAGACAGTGTATAAATTACTTATCAAAACAAATAAAAACATATAACATGAATTTGCAAGATAGAATTCCATTATACAATATTGTTATAACTTCATCAACTATACAATATGCAAAGATGACATATAAACTGAGGAAGATATGTTAGATTGCTTAACTCATTCACTGCGGATCACTGCACCGTTGGAGTGATAAATGCATTGGAAATCGAGGTATCCAAAGTGAATGTGTTAAATTAAACAGGAACAAAATATCAGTAATAAAAAGCCGTACCAAATTTACTTGCATTAGGTAAAATAATAGATTTCCAATCAATTACTCACCAAATATCCCAAAATATTACGTACCAAATATACTTGCATCATGTAAAGTAATAGATTTCCAATCGATTACTCAGTAAATTACTATATTGGAGTACATTACTTTTTTAATAATAATAATAATGTGTAATGCAATTATCCTCGTGGCCTAGCTACAATTAGCAGGATAAAGCTCTTTCACCGATATTGTCGATTCTTAAAACCGCATGACTAAGTGTATGAGGCAGAAAAGTGACTCGTGGAACTGTCGTGTAAAAGAGGCGTCAGTGAAACGGTGTCGCTCAAATGTACTACTATCGAGCAAAAGAGTGTCGGTCAGTCGACGTAGATTCCTTAGACTTAGAAACGAGAAGAGAAGTATCCCCAGAAGCTTTAATGGTTTTCGTGGAGGAAAGATGGAAGATAAATGTTTCGAGAAATGACTTTCCTTTAGAGTTGAGGATGAACTTGATGAAGTAACTTGAGGTTTTGACGGCCATTCGCTGGAAATGATTGGTTTGGTTCTATAGTTTCTTTGTATAAAGCGGGTTTAAAGAGTTATGCTTCGTTAACTCACTTATTTCGAGAAAGCTACATTATTGGCAATGTTTTGCCGTTCTTGTTAATCGGGTTTCTCTTTGAATGAGCAGAAATTGAAAACCCGTCGTATATTATCGTTCACTTATTAGGAAAGGCGGAATGAAGTCTCGAGAGTTCTGTTTGTCCATTAAATTGTTCTCTGTATACTCAAATTTGGATTGCAACTTAATCCCTACAATTCGCAAAATTTTGCATCCCAGTCATTGAGTTGATTTTTGATCGTCTTCCTAGAAAGTTATCGAGTCTCGAGAGTTCTGTTTGACCATTAAATTGTTCTAGGTATTCTCAATTTTGAACTTAATTGTTAAATTCGCAAAAATTTGCATCCCAGTCATTGAGTTGATTCTTGATTGTATTCCTAGAAAGTTATCGAGTCTCGAGAGTTCTGTTTGACCATTAAATTGTTCTTGGTATTCTCAAATTTGAACAGCAACTTAATTGCTAAAATTCGCAAAATTTTGCAACTCAGTTATTGAGTTTTTCATGGTGGTCTTCCTAGAAAATTATCCCCAATGTAGAAGCAGAAAGTATCTTAGTAGAGAATTTATGTTCAGATCTTCATTTAATGGAATCGAAAAACTCGTTTCAGACTTTAATTTTAAATAATACGGCTTTAAATTAGTGAGTACAACTCCGTCTTTATACCTTACATAAGTTTGTGAAGAAAAAAACTCAATCGATAAATTTATCTAAAATCTAAATGGATAACATTGTGGATAATCTAATGACTATCTAAAATTCAAATTGGTAATGCGTTATTATTGTTTTTGGGCCTTAGATAGAACTGGGTTCTGCGTTCTCGTTATTTGAAACACTTTGTGCTATTCCACAATGATTTAATGGATTTAATTGGAGTAAGTTTTATATAATAATTATAATAATACAAAAATCAATATTAAAACAGTATAGTTCCGTTCCCAGGATCGAATACCGGTGGGGGCCCACGCGGGAAGACTCCTGAAGGGCTTTACGTTGGGCGATGGCACGTATACTCATATATGAGGAACTAAATGAGATTAAATTGCTAGGAACCACAAGTTTTGTTTTAAGGCAGTCGATAAAAGCCTTGCATATCCGTGTGCAGGCTTTAGGCAATAAAATCGCCATGATTGCATGCATATCGATAAAAGATTTCTGTTTTCGCCATTCGATGCTTGAAAGACGTTTCTACGTCTGCATAGATTCTCCATTTAGATCATGCAAACCATAATGGAGGAAAAAATTAGAAAATATATGTAAAAATCGATCTCTTTCGTTGTAGTGGTACTCGGCAATAAGAAGTGCTACGAAATTATCTTTGTATAGAATTTTAGCTTCATTCTTTATCTTCTAATTCAGGCACTTTCGAAGTACATAAGTCTCACACAATTTCCGTAATCGTGTAATTCGAGCAACATGTCCAGCGCATTCCGCAGCAAACAGATCGAAAGAAGAGAGGGAACTTTACGAAGGATTTGGGTTTATTACCTGCCGTTTAGTGCCGTCTTAAGACTTATTTTGCTTACCCTCCCTTACCTCTGCCCTTCCCTCAACCCCTCTGTTTGGAAACCTCGACAGCGGCATTTCTTCGAACTAAATACGGAAAGCGGGAAAGACGGCTAGTTTAAATTGTATCCGACACCCTTAAGGGCTTATGATAGTCTTGTAGGAAAATTTACATATGCTAAAATATGTGTGTCTCATCAGAATAAAAGATCTGGTGCTGGTAAATTTCTATCGACATAATTACATCATCTATAGAGAGAAAATTTTAACTCATTATGTCATGTAGCACGTCACGCCTTTCGGTGGCCTGATGGATATTGACCTTGGTAAATGTAAAGGGTTAGCTATTCCGCGGCATAAATGCTAGGTGCCAACCCACCGACATTCTTAGTGCGTGATGGAACTGCGGAAGACACTCGAATCCCTTTTGAGTCATGCATCGCGAGGAGATGGAATGTATCAAGACTACATTTCAAAGGACCCGGCGGAAACTCGCCATTAATACAGATAAAGCAGAGATAATTGAATTTCGGGATGATGAACACCAAGGGTCTTACAGATTGATATTTCGCGTCGTAACAAGATGTCTTTCTGGTTGATTTAACGTCGGTTGTCACTCTCCTAAGGTGACGCTACCATTCTCTCACTTAGCGAGGGTGGGAAGGGAGCGGTGTCTTGAAGGTTGATCATATATAACATAAGATAAATATTGGTGAAAATTAGCGGAGGTGAGAGTGCTAACGACGAAGGGGATTCGACTCTGCTCAAAGACGACGTTTTGATTAACGAAAATGATTGTTTTCTGTTTGGAGAGTACTCTCACCTCTACCGTGCGTTCGTTTCCAATCGAATTCTGCTTCGTCCCTTTGAAGTCGGAGGGCCTTTGTGTTTCCTCCGAAGAATTATCTCTCAATCTCGATCGTGCTCATTGTGTTTCCAAGCTGGTGGCGTCCCAAACGCGTCACTTCAGCGTGACAAATGCCGCATGGTATCGTTCGAAGGGAAAATGAAAAATGTCCGAGGTCATGCCGTAATAACTAGGCATGTAATATCTTTTTTGAGTAAAATGTTAAGTTCAACTCTAGCTCCCGCTTAGCCCAATTGGTTGCACGGCCGCCTTCGCTGGAAATGTTTCGCCGGGTTCGATCCCGATGAGGGACCAATTTTCCCAATCGGGGTTGGCTTGTGAAGAATTAGTGCCACGACCAAATTTGTCTCATCATAACCAGAGCTGTACCGTCCTATGGATGCAATGGGTGCATCGCACCCGGGCGTATAAGTGTAGCCAACCATTATTATCATCACAGCAACATTTGTTGCTCTCTTTATGATACACATGACCCATCTAGGAATGATAATGAGGTTAAGTTAAAGATTGGCAAACATTTAGAGGAAATAGTTAAAGGATAACTCAACTGAGAAAGGAATATTTGTACAGTGGATTTAATCTAAGAATTGGAATCAATAAAAGTTTTCCTGGTACCAGAATAAATCCTTTGGAGATTTTTGATTATATGTTTACCAGAGATTTGATCGAAGTCTTTCCTAATTTGCAAATACCCCTGCGAGTTAAATTGACACTTCCGGAGACTGATGCTGTAATGGTTAGAAGTAATGTGAATATTAACTCATAATGACCATTCACTTTGTCGTGGCTAAAGGAATATGCGTAATTAATTCTCACTGATGTTTTGTGGCTTGTAATGTATGTAATATGTAAGCTGAAGAAAGAAGTTATAAAAAAATGACCTTTCAATTTCTTACAAAATAATTTTTACTTGCATATCAGGAAATGTATAGCTTTGATATCAAATTTTAAGGGGCGGCAAATTATGTTCGCACTCGGGCGGCAGATAGGCTGGGCATGGCTCAGGTCATAACCATCGGCCGATCATATAAGTGATGGGAATAAAAAACTAATAAGTATTTTTGAGTGGATATGGCGATTCACTGAAGGGAAAATAGCTAGCATTCAGGTATTATTTAATGCAAGGAATTGTTTTATTCTTAAATACTAAACCGTTTCCTGAAAGCGTATAATTTCGTGGTGCCTTCAGTGTTTGTTAAAAATTTCGGCAAAAGTCTTAACAATATAATTATTGTTGCGGGCCCGTGCAGTTCAGACATGGTAAGCAGCTTTTATGCGGTTTCTTTGGCAACTCCATTGTTACGTCATTTGTGGGCTTTTCAAATTTCTCGTATAATTGTACCGTTGATAATGCAGGTATTCCATGAAATTTTATGCCTTATTTTGGAAATGAACATTTTTAAGCAAGAAATATCCTACGTCTAATTTTACATTCACTAGTAGAGAGGAGTCGTCCGGTTATATTCAGCTGATGCAATAACTTGAATATTTAACGACATATCACTAGGTATTGGCGAATATATCGTTGATAGGGGTATCGTCACCCTCCCTCGATGATTCTCTTTCCCAAGCAATTCACTAGGAAGCTTTACAATAATTCAAAATTTAATAGTAAAGTCATTCTGCGCCATTTTCTCATACTGGATTCTTCATGATAATATCGCATTTCAGCGGTCAATTGGAGTACATCAAGACAATTATATTATTCCTGTAAAATAGGTGTATGAGGTGTCACGCTAAGCTTTTAATAAGGACATATTTCTTGCCTCAACATTTTCAATTCCGTGTTAGATTTTTAAGACATCGCGTCTACTGAAATAACTTAAAAATCTCTCTCTGGGAGAGAATCTGAGATTCCACAGACCTCACGTTTAAGGAGTTTCAAGGTGAAGTTTTTTATACAAAGGGATAAGGGTATAAATTAAAGAAGGATCCCGGTTCTGTAGTCGACCGCTAAGGAAACCGTTTTTTTCCTCTATCCGTTCCAGGATGCATCGTCGTCTTTGCTTTCACTTCGATTTTTTCCACGTCCTCGATATGATATCATGCGTCCTCTGAATAACCTTTGGTTCGAATGTTTGGAATATCGACAAATTTGGTCACGAAGAACGAAACCGGTCACCTTTGCTGTCGATATTGTATTATCGGCTACCTTTTTCTACATATTTTGAAACGTCAACGAAAGAATTTCCGTTGGGAATATAAAAGGCATCTTTTATATTCATGAAATAGCATCGGCTCCAAACAATATGAATGAAATTAGAAAGAAATTGGTTATTGAGTGTAAACAATGACAAGGGAGTCCTCTCCAACTTAGCCAAACACAAACATTTGTTTCTTTAAAGTATCTGGAGGTACCAACGTTTATAAATTTAGGGTTAACAAAGAAATCTCAAATTCCGTTGCTACCCATTGCCAGATTTTGTCTTCGTTTGTTAAAATTCCGCTTCAACTTGATGTCATCCTTTACTGCTCTTCGTTTGCTTTCATAGCATTTCTAGTAGTTTATCTAGTGTCAGATTCAAATTAAGGTGCTGAATTTTTATTGGGGAATTTTTCGCCGTTCATTTATGTTTCGTCACCGAATTTGTTGTTTTCGATCCACTTGTTTAATTGATATTGTGTATTGTAAACTGATTAATTCCTTCTTATCAGACATAGAGAGTTTCTTTTAATTTTAGTTGCTACTGTTAGTTGGTTTCGAAGGTTTTTCACGCCCCCCTTCACGTGTGCGTTTTCCTGCAAGCTTTTAATTTTTTCCTAATTGCAGACTTAGGTCTTTTATAATAACTGACATAATAGTTCTTTCGTTTATCGCTTTTCTCTAGTTCAACTCCCAATACCTCTTTCATTCAATCTGTAATGACTAAGCGTTAGATGTAAGAAGAGACTAACAAGTCTCAATCTCGCCCTTAAATAAAGGCGTTTAATTATTATTGTTATTATTATTATATTATTGTATTTTGCCATAAACTCTTCATCATCATTATTATTATTGTTATTATAGAGAAGAGATTAAAGATAATAAGGCATAGAAAGTACTTAGAGAAACGAGGCAAATTATGCGTTAACACCGAAAGGAAGTATTTTGGTTTGTTTGTAATGCATGTCTGTCGGAAAATTATTCAGCCTAAAGGACGGTTTGAACCTCAACCCTCCCACCATGAGCTACCACAAGCCCTAGTGGAGGAATTATGCTTAACAGGCAAAGTGAGGAGTGAGGTAGTTTTCTCAATTTTCCTCACTGAACCAAATGAGCTAGAATGAAGCACAGTGAACCCATAAACGGAATTTTGCATAGATTTTTCAATGAGTAACTAGAATAAACACCACTATTCAAGACCCTCATACCTCAGTAGCTTTCATATTATCGCCGCGATGAGTAAGGTAGTGAATTATCATGTATTAATAGACTAACGAAACATATTCCCTTCATCAAGAATCAGTGACAGGAACGTGACAATGCACATTTTTTACACTGAAACATCTCGATCGTCGAAGTCAAGGAAACGGAATTTCAAATCAACTTCCATCAGTTAATTTAAAATTTTACAAGTTCCTTAACATTCTTGGAACAAGTATTTAGGAACTGGAAACTCCCACTTGGACTCCTTCCACCAGAATTTTTTCCGCTTGAATTTTCCTCTGATCCGTTGCCAAACGTTCTCGAACGATCGCTCCGAGGATTCCTCTGACGGAATCGGAGGCTGGGATGACGTATTGTTCCAGCGAAGGCATCCGTCGCCGTTAATTTCGTCGGCGTCGCGGGAGTCACGGGTGACGCACGGATGTGTACTGTGCCCCGATGCACTTGGAATCGAGGCCAAGGGGTCTGCTCCAAGGCAGGAAGAACTGGTTGCGAAAAACGCACTTTGTGTGTGCATATGGGGCTAGAGTAGCGGATTCCCTATTTTTCCAACGTGCTTCGCTTGTTATGGTGTGCGAGCCGTATGTGACGTGCCTCCGTGATCTCCGGCGTCGTCCTCTGGACTAGTTTAGCTTTTCCAGTATTTTTCCTTTGTGGATTCTGAATTAAGCGATGAGCTATGAAGCGAAATTCAACCCTTTTTATTACTAAAATCCTAAGACAATCATTTCCCCCCATTTTGATCACTGTTCCTCGGTTTTATATGGGATCTGCAATAAAGAAATAAAAAAACTTCAATATAGAGCAATGAGAGTAATATAACAATTTGGAAAACTTACTCCAATTAAATCCATGTTAAATGCCCTGCAGTGGATGTCTGTGGAAGAAAGAATTTCACTACATGTGGAACTACCTAGAATTAGTCCACAAAATGTTGTACAAAAGAGTGCCAATTTATTTATATAAAGACTTAACATTGACTCATAACCACCATCATCATGTTACGAGACAAATTTTTAATTTAAAAATACATACAACGAATAATACATACTGAAAAATTTTACATACAATTTTATGCATACAACGAAAAATACAATAACGAAGCATACGACGAATTTCTCAAGGAAGTCATTATTGAAAGATGGATTTAAATTATTCAATAGTCTTCCGGAATGGGTCTGCAGAACGGATAACGAGAGAAAATTTAGAATGGAATGTATACGTATTTTAAAAAGAACGAGGAAATAATTCATATGAATATGTAAAATGCCCAGCCATTTAAATTTTGTAATTTTCTTCTTCTTGATATTTTTTATATCTATATCATTGCATTGGCATGTCTATGTATTTGTAGTACTGTTTTAATATTGATTTTTTATTATTATAATTATTATATAAAACTTACTCCAATTAAATCCATTAAATCATAGTGGAATAGCACAAAGTGTCTAGTCTTATTTCCGTTATGGATAAATTACACAAGGTAACGCCTGAAACCGTTTCATTAGTTATAATAATTATTAGAATATTTTCTAAATAAATATATATAATACTACTACTACTAAATCTTTTATTCTGACCTGAATACTGTGGAATGTAATGGGTTACGTCGGAAACTAAAATTAGCTCACAAGCATAAGACCGTTAGGATGGTATTATTTACTTAACGCGAACATAGTTACAGTTCTTCATGTTTTTTGCTCAAAATTATTTAGTTGACGTAGATTATTTTACTTGAAACAATTCCCTGTTATCCTGCATCCTATTCTTTTATTTTCACGATTCAAATTCCATGTTTTTTCCTCTTAAATGATGCAAATGGGCTTAAGGAGATAAACTGTGAAATCCTAAAAAAGAAAGCTTAATATTGCAGGAAAAGTTAATGAATAGATAACACGGTAATTAAAAATCCGAAAGTTGAGCGACATTTAATGATTATCATCGATTGCGTCAAAATATGTGTTATATTTTAAGATTCACTATGTGAAAAAGCCATGAAAAATTTTGCTAGCAGGAAGTTAAACAAATTATTATTTTTTCCAAGGTTATTTATCTATATGTTATTAATTTATTATGTACATAATGACCACAAATATGCAATAGGTCTAGTGGCAGTCACGGTTGAGGGGAAAACAAAAATATAATACCCTGCCAGGTATTGACCAAAGTCGGGAGTAAAACCCCCAAAACCTCCCGAAGGCAGTGCGTCACACAATTTCATTACGAGATCTAAACAGACTTCAATTTACAATTTCAAAATAATTAACTATTAATTAATAATTAATAGTAAGTTCAGCCATTTGCAATTATCTCAATACATTTATATAATTGCACTTAATAATTTAGTAATAAGGTTGTCTATATATTTATTGATAAAATTAATTTACTGTGCACAATATGAATTTGCAAATGTTTACGTAAAACTTTTAACTCTATTTATACAGGCCTTGCAGGATTTTCAAAAATACCAGCTCTTGCTTAATAGTCTCTATTATCCGTTGCGCATTCATGTCTTCAGCTTCCAAGGTAAATTTTTCTTCATACTTCGAGTTTTTGCATACCTCTTATACTGTTGACTCATCATTAATATTGGGTTATACATTAAGCGTCTGTTCATATCGAGTGTATTCCTCATATAATCCGTTTAACTCTGTAAGTAAGAGCAATTTCGTAGATGAATGTTCATCTCACTTATGTTTCGCGATAAAAACTACAGCAGTTTTCCCGGAACCCTAAAACGCATCCTTTTTTACGGCTAAGGTTTTCTTATTTTCGAGATCATTTCGGCGGAAAACATTAAGGAAAGTTGCTTATAAATTCGCGTTTCCGCATGCTTTCCTCGAAATGGGACAGTGATATTATTTTTGCCCGTATGGAGTGTATGGATGAATTATGTAAAGAAAGAAGAGCGCACGATAGGTACATTGCGACTCTCTGATAACTGAAATCTGTCGCTCAACGAAATGCAATGGAAATGATATTGATGGACATGAGATAAAACGATTTTGAAAGCTCAATTATCCTCGAACGAAACATGCAAGTGGAGCTGATTAAAAGGGTCAGTTCGATGGTGTGGACACTCATGGCAATTGCTATAAGTTGGGAAGCAGGAATATAGTTTAAATGTACACGCATTTTATATATGTCAATACCTTCGCAACGAAGAAGGATTTACCTTACTAGGCGCTAGTTAACAGCAGATAGAACTGCATGCGAGAAACCAATAGGATATGGTATAAAACAAAGAGCATTTTCTTTAAAACAGGCTTTTGATTAAAACCAACAGGAATTTATTTAGAACAAACAGAATTTTATTTAAAACCAATAGAATATATTTAAAACCAACAGGTTTTCGTTTACAACCAACAGGCTTTTGATTTAAATCAACAGGTTTTCGTTCGAAACCAACAGGATTTTCATTGAAACCAACGGGAATATGTGAAGAAAACAAATAGGATATTGATGGAAACCAATAAGAACGTTGGAAACCAACGGCCAAAACATTGATGGTTTCTGTTGGTTTCCAATAAGATTTTTATTGGTTGTGTTTGTTGGTAGCTATTGGAAAATTATATTGGTAACCAACAGAAATTTCCAATAGAGATACCTTTGTGGGGCCTCCAAATTCTCCTAGCACCCTTGGCCCCCGATTGCTAAAATTCCTTCCCGCTTACCACAGCAAGTTCTTTCGTGGGAAAGCATTATATCTATAATGCCTATAATGTCCTAACACTACAAAAGGAATGTCTTTTTGCCGAGTATTTTTCCTATAAGAATAAATAGATCCATTATATCAGATCATGCATCCGTTTGAGTGGAACTGCTTTTCCTAACGTCCTGAAAGAAATTATAAAACTTTTTAAATTTACCTCGATACTACTTTGCTGTGAGAGCCGAGTAAAATTGCTTGAATATTGCTCTTTACCTCCGGAGTTGAAATTTAACCTCTATTGTGGAATGAGCTTTGGAAAAAAGGAGCTTCAATGTTTTGAAACTTTTGATATGCTGCTGCTGAGAAGCCAAAGAAGTTTCGAAATGACTTTTTTAGAAATCTAACAATGCTGCGAGGCACCTTTCTTTAACCGAAAAGGTCGACTCTGCTCCCTCGGATGCTGAAGATAGTTTTATTCCTTTGGAAGAAGTTGTGTATCGTACTTCTGTCTCTGCGGATAACGTTTTGTTGGGCTTAATTTGGTATAATTGGGGATGCCTACGTTTTAACTTCTCCTGTGGCCTATTTTACGGAGGTTTTAAAGTGACGGAATGGAACATCAGAATTAAGTGTAAATAATAAGCCACCAACTTCTTGCGTGATAATATGGTATACGTATTTTACTACAGTAAGGTCTCTGTTATATTGCCGATTATAATTTTTTATGTGTCCGTTCGTTTGTAGTAAAATGTAGAACACACATTAGATATTTATATCTTTTCATTGCTATTCCCATTTAAATAAATTGTGTCTACCTGCATTTTGTATTTCTACTTAACGCTAATTAGAAAACATATATAAATGAAATGGTTTTATCACGGGAGATGTGGGGTTCTAGCGATTGTGTCCGGACAATTGAGCGCGACAGTTGAGCGCGTGACAATTGAGCGCCTCTCACCACTATACTTAACGTAAAACTACGTTATATTAATTTCTGACAATCTGGCAAATAGCATAATGTGTAGAATACTGTTATAGTTAGGTACCTTCTTGCTTAATCACTGCTGACGGCAGTATTTCGTTTAAATTTCTGTTTACTCTTACATATAATGTACATAAGTTCTATTTTCTTGAATTTAAAGATCCTTAAATCACAGATTATATTTTATTTCATTCTAATTATGTTATTTACGATAAACAGAATTTATATTATCATTTTAGAGCAATTGAACGGTGCGACGATTGACGTCTCACTACTTAACTTAAAACTGTTATATTAATTTCTGACAATCTGACGGAAGGCATAATTTGTCAAATACTGCCATAGCTATATATATCTTTGTGTACGAGATTTAAATATAACAGTATTAGTTATTTTTATAACAGTATCTATTAAATTTCGTCGGCAGCATTTTGTTTGGTGGTGAGACGTGCTCAATCGTCGCGGAACCTCTAGCGATACTTATTAACATAAATTACATTTTAGATATTTGGTCATTAAATTAGTCTACATTGAGTATGTTTTCAGAATATGGTCTAAAATAACAAGGATTTTTCGTTGTATTCTAGAATATAATAGTTTCTATGAAATTTAAAAAAATTATATTATTATATTTGCGGTATATCGGTAATGAGTTTTTTGAATTACCGCTACTGTTGATTTTTATCTCTTATCACAAACTGAGTATTCCTCGGAATATTCATTTAAATATATAAACTGCATTTGGGGTTTTCCCTGAAATGTGAGCCTTGATTAAGTACCTTGGTGGTACTGCAGAGAATTGCATAAGATGCATTCATTCGCTCCATGAAACACCGCGCTCTGCTTTATAATAGGCGAAAAGGACGAAATGCTATTTTTGCATAGCAATTATCTTTCCCACTAACGATTTGGGCGCCGTTCATTATTTTCAGATTCGTTTTTAAATCGCTCCTTAAATTTCGAACAAAAGTCTCCCCCGAGGAATTTAATGATGACAAACGATCGTAGAAAACATCCCACAATGAGGATCAACATTCAAATGCTAGGAAAAGAAATTCTTTTTTATTGTAAGCCCATGAGAAAGGATGTTATGGGACTTATTTAGGTTCGAAGAACTGGAGGGAAAAGGCAGTTATGGAAGGGGAAAAAACCAAGGAAGGAACGGCCCGGTCGCTGTAGAAAAAAGCGGCGAGCACAATGGTATTAATTTCTAGTGGAACGCGGCTGGTCGTTAAGTTTGTAAAGCACAATGAGAGGGAGGGAGTTTGGGTGGCAATTTAGAACAAGGGGACAGTGCTGGTTACCAGTAGTGTTTTGCGTGGATGTTTACTTTGCTTTCATTGCCGGGAAGCATTTTTTTAGCCAAAAGAATAGCTATTCTTCGTTCTCGGATAGCTCTCAGAGCTTTTATTTCTGAGTTTCAACGTTTGCACGAAGGATATTTACGGTTTGATTTTTTCAGGGAAACGAGCCTTCATTACAGTACCAGCGAGTTTGTGCTGTAACAAAACTGCGTCTGAATTGTTATGAACGCAGGAGTCGGACTGTATTCTCGTTTTGCAGTGTGCAATTGTGGCTGTCTTATCTGAGGAAATTGGGTTCGTTCACTTAGAATACTTTGGTCAACATTAATACTGGAAGGCTGTACTTCGTGGAACGAACATTACCAACAACTACACCTTTCCTAACCCTTCCCACCTCCTATCTCTTCCTTCCAGAATTCTTCCCCTCGCCCAAACACATCGTCCCATTTCCCCTTAACCCCTCTTTCCCTTTTCCCTTCCTCTTTACTTTAAACATGCTATGCTCTTGGTAATATGTACCTGATGATAGGCGTCAATGGCGGAAACCGGTCGTAATAAAATATCTTGTGGAACTTGCTAAATTTTGTTTTTGCCAGTTGTCTTTGGTTAATAATTCCGTCGCAAAAGGAATATTTAGGAGTGTTATTTAATGATTTTGGTAATTGTTTATTTAATTTCTTTCCTTTACATTTTTCTCAAGTCTTTAAAGGTGAATTTTAGAGGTGAATGCTTATAAACTGGGCACAATGAATTATTTAAATGCCATCCCGGAGATAACGGGACATATTAGTCTCCATACTCGAAGAAAGGAGTTACTTTTAAGGTGTCTGAAGTTGCTCGTTTTCGCTTTGCCTTCCAACGTCCAAAGCGTGGTTTGTTCAAATGCATTTATCCTCTCGCCGTAGTTTTTGATCTTCCATTCCAACTTTTTTCGTTTTCTTCTACCGGGAATTCTTCTTGTCGGGAATTTTAGAACTTTTCTCCCTTTCTGAATGTGTATGCGGAATACCCGAGAGAATTTTCTCTTAATATTTTCACAGAATCGTTTGTTTGTGAACGTAGAAATTCCATTTTACATTGCTTCAGCGGATAGTTGGTGTGATTAGGTTAGAAAGGGATAACAGCTAATGGCAATCGTCATATTAGAACTTTGATGCTAATGTGGGAGCTTGGTCTTCTGGTATCCATAAAATGAATGCTATTGAGGAAGAACAAGCAGTATTTCTCATCAAAATTCTTCCGAGACTGCTTGTACTTCCTGTAAGCTGAATTCTGAGTTGTTTTTGTCACAATACAAATGGTAACATCCTCTGCATTTCTTTTTGATGTTTCCAGATGGAAAAACGTTGTTTTATGAGAACAATTGGAAAGCCTTTCCTCTTAAATAGAGCGTTCGATGTTTTTCGTTGTCGATTTAAATACGCAATTGTATTTATGCGCTGTTTATGGAAACAAATGTCTTCATTATTGTATTTTTAAGGAAATAATGTAAATGACCCTTTCTTAGTTGAATAATATGCTTGCATACTACATATTCTTATTCCGGATCGCCAAGTGGGCGGCTCGACTTCGGTGAAAGCGGTCTCGGGTTCGAATCACGGTGGGAGCCTACGTGAGAAATTATCTTAGCCGTCGAAGCTCTTTCAGTAATGCGTACTACTAATTAATTAATTAATTTTTAAACATTGAGATTTTTAACCGTTTTGATTTGGTCATAGTATATCCATTTAAATTTTTTTGTCAGAAGTATTCAGTTTAAATACTAGGCTCATTGTAAAAAATGGTTATATATTATTGGATTCTATTAAAATCTGTTTAAATGCCATGTATTTTGTTCTTTAGACAATTTTGGAATCAATAGCCTCTTCTTGCTTTAATTTCCGTTGTACCTCATATTAAATTAAAGTTATATAATTTACTGCTATTGATCTATATCGAAAATTTGCTAGAACTGAAATGACGTTGAGAATAATTGGCAATGTGAGCTTTACTCTCGACATTGCTCTCCATTAACTTCCGAATATGAAGGATATGGTTTATACTGAAATAGTATTATAGCTATTATTTATTCATACATGACCCGATCGTTGATGGTCAAACATGCGTGCCCTTTCCTTTCATCGAAGCATAATTTTAGCTTCAGTTTCGAAGAGCATTAATTTAGATCTGCAATCCGCGAATTTATGGATGTCATAAATATTAATAGGCTCACTCCCTTAGCCAGGATTTGCATGATAATTTCAGTATATAGAAAATTTTACGGAAAAGGTTAAAACCTGAATAATTATTTTATCAATTTGCTTAATCTACTTATACAGCTGAATTCACTCTCTTTTAATTAAAAATTTTTTCGAGAAATAGCTGGAAATCAGGCGTGCAGTTTCCCCCTCTGTAATTCATTTCCTTCTGTATATATTTCTCACTTTTCCCTCCATATTTGCTACTTTTGGAGTTAATTAATGTAACTGTCTGTAAACTTATGAATGAATTGTCCCTACCAGTAGTGCTAAATTTCATCTAACTGTGGAGTAAGCCTTAATCGTTCCACTCATCGGATAATCTAACGCAGAATATTGTCTAACATTCAATTTTAGAAAAAGACTGTTCGAATTACTTCATTCTATCTCTGCGACAAAAAAATTGCGAAAATTATTTTTGAATACAACATGTCGTGCTTCCGGGAGCTGAAGACACACCGTGGTCGCAATTTTGATTCGTAAAATGTCGAAAGGGAAAATAAACGTATAAAATAAGGTCTTATACATTTTCACTTACCCTAAATAGCTGTTATCTGGGTGATATTGAGGCATACAGATATTGGGGAATTACGCATACAGACTTGATCACTTTAACTTCCGCAGGTATACATTTATAGACGATTCACTTACTTTTATACAGTTTTTTTCGGTTATTCTTTTATGTATTTACTTTTATACATTTTATTTCAGTTGTAGAGATGTTTCTTGTTTATGCAGACGGTTTCTGCAGCCGGACGTTGTTATTGTTCTGGATCAGAACTCATTGCCAATATGTACCTAAAAGGGCATAGTAGGTTATCGATGATCTTAACTTATGGACCTCAAACCAACGCAGCCTTCTGTCTCGAAGATACGGGATGAAATTTCTAGTCTTCCTTGGTAAAAAGTGCACTTTTGATCGTCAGAAACACGGTGGACACTCCTGTTATTTAGTGTCTAACTTTTATGATCACGTAGTGCAATATATTGTGAGAGCCGTCGAATAGTTACAAAAGATTCGAAACCTCAAAGTATCACCGGCAAAAACTAAAGGGCGGGTCTGATTAAAATCGTGGCAGATAAAGTATGTGAAAGTCACCGCTGAAAGTGCGCTCGGCGACTTAGGAGAGCTGTAATTCCGTCGCGAAACCCTCCACCTGAGTGAATCGAGCCCTCTTCCATAGCATTGGAAAGTAGTCTCGAACACCCGCTCCCTCATAGTTTCGAAACGCGTAAGTTGGAGGAGTTATTTGCATCGCTGCTAGAGACATGCTCGCCGGCCTATGCACCGAGAAAGTAGGAGTTACTTTGGTGGATAGAGCTGTAGTGGGTTCATAAAACCAAAAGTGTTATCCAAACTTAATAAATTCAGTATATTATAAGACAGTTTCTTCGTTGCAATCTTTTGAGTATATCTTCGGCTTTTTACGAAGTACTGACTAATTTTTTTAATACCCTTTATATTCATAAATTCTTGAATAAGCTCGATATTGTTTTAAATAGACGAATACATTATTATNTTGACCTTGCTGCGATGATGACACACGCTTTGCCCAACGACTCACCGTGCTTTCTTTCACTGCCAGATCACCGTAGACATTCTGCAAGCGCCTATGAATATCTGAGATGCCCTGGTTTTCCGCCAAAAGAAACTCAATCACTGCCCTTTGTTTGGAACGTACATCCGTTACAGACGCCATTTTAACAGCTCCGTAAAGCGGTGTCACCTGTCAGAAGTCAATGAAATTATTATTATTATTTATTATAATTATCATTTATTATTATTATCATTATTAATTACTTATCATTATTATTGATTCATCGTACCTCGTATGATTATTTTTTGAGCCATCAAAGATAAAACTATGCGTGCGAGATGAAAATATATTCCCTATAAATTCAGTCATTTGTTTGTACATCAAAGCACCCTGGTTAATGGTGAGTTTACCTAATTTTACTCCAGTACCGGGTACCAAGGCATCGAGTAATTTAGATGCAAGTTAATTTAATTCACCGTAGCTGAATTATAGCACTATGTGATTGAATTCTCCATGGTTGCCTCATTGTTGTCGTCCCCATTTGTTTTCTTCATGAGCTTTTTGCAGATCCTTTCCCACCAGAATTACGAAGAGAGAGGCCAAAATCCTTTCCAACGAACTTGTTTTCCTCCATTCCATTCTTTTTCTACTTGGTTTTCTCTGGCAGTCACCCCAACGCCATGGAATCTGTCGCTTCAGGTTAGCGTTGTTTGGTCCGGTTAGCGCTGATAAAATTGGATACTTCGGTAACTACGGATTTTGCCATTAGCTTCGATTTTTTTGGCTCCTTTCTCCATTCCTCTCGGGGCTTTTGGCGAATTAGGCTGAATAACAGGGAGGATCCTCTCAACCATTCTTTTCAGACTGAAACCTCCGATTTCCGCTTTTAATTTATTTCATTCGGAAAAAATACCCTCAGTTATTTCGTATAAAGATCCTCCATAAATGTAAACAATCTAAAAATCATCACGAGAATCGTGCAAAAAATTGGCTTTTTTGATGTTCAAAGAAGGGTGAGAATGAATCCGTGCATCTCCTTCTCTGTATAAGACTCTAGAGTTTCTTAAGAGCTCTGTATATTTCTGTTTTATCTCAATTTTCGTCTTTTAAGAATATATTCTGTTTAACAGAAACTGGTCGTGTGTTAAATCAAAAATTTTGGACTGTAAAAATGCATACATTTCTTAATTTTTTATTGTATCGCAGATATTTTATATACTTTTTAAAATATTTTATATCTACGCGATCGGATTAAATTACGCATAAGGGGTCTCCACGAGACCCCTTGACAATGGAGGTTTTGTCTCTGAAATGATCATTGGGACTTCCCAGAAATCGGTAATCCGGAGCTTCCCGTTTGTCTTGTCGCGAGTTCCGCTTGCCGAAATACGGCTTACGGAGTGTATTTAAACCTCTAATCCTCTAACGACGTACTTGATTGATGACGAATAGCTCTGATCAAAAAATGTATTGGGTAAATACGCAGGCTTTGAATTACATCTTTTGATGAAGTTTGACAGCTAATAACTGCTTTGATCACCTTATTTTATCGAAGATAAATTTTGTTGCAAATATAAATAAATTATGTACATCACAATTTTATAATATGTAAATTAGTTTTATCTGCATATTTGACGCGAAGTACGGTTATGGGAAATCGCGTCTTGGGTAACGACACTAATCCTGGAACGAATTACCGTCCCGACGGTAACCAAGGTATGTACTACTGTGGTAGACTGAATAATGAATGTGTTTCGATATCTTATAAGCTAGAATACAACCTAGAAGTCCATCGTTTTGTATTGATCGGATAACAGCACTTCAGGTGAATAATAACATATTGCGCCCCAGCACATCAACGTCAATATCAGCAAATGGCGTGTCCTTTGAAAACACTGCAATTCTGTACGTGTACAAGGACTAACAGCGCCATCGAATTGGCTTTATCTTTCCCATCCTGCGCACACTCTTCGCTTTTCTTTTCCGGAGCACTCCTTTCACCAATCTTTTCATAGAACTTTACGTCGACCTTTTACCTCCTTTCTCTTCACTCTGTTAGCTCCAGTTCCTTCTTTCACTTAATTTTTTCCGAATTTACTCCCTTTCGTCCCTTTCCCAGCCTTCGTTTTCTCCTTTCTCTCTCTCTCTCCCTGCTTTCTTTTCTCTCGTTTCTCTTCACTTTCATTGTGGAGCGCATTTTCTCACATCCCAAGGGAGGGTCGATTGAAGGAGCCAATGGATTTGATAGTCTCAGGGACAGAAGGCTAGAGGCTTCGACAGCCAAGCTTACAGCAATAGTTTGGAGAAATTTATGAATCGGTAAATTATCCCCTCGGATTAATTTGCGGAGCGCTGATTAGTGGTGTGAGATACTAGATAAAGGTAATTTGGATTTTCAGTTAGTTTTCGGCTTTATTATGCGAGATTGAGACTGGCCAATTTATTATTTTGATAGATAACACTCGAGTTACATGAAGAATACATTCCAAGTGTAACGTATTCGTTAGATTTCTCTATGAGATAAAGTAAAAATTTGTAATTATAGTAAAAGCGTCTGAAAACTAACGAGGAAGAGTAGCAATTACTATTTTGGTAGATGAAAATCTGTTGTTAATAATAGATGAATAACTGAAATAATGGTAATCTAAGCAAATATTTAAAAATCGTTAAATCATTGCGTTACGTAATCGATTTTCCACATTTTGCCTCAATTTTGGGAACATTTTAAGTAACATCTCTTGATAACGTAGGTAGAAATGTATTATTCTCGCAGAAAAGTTGGCCAAATGTCCTCTGGAAATTCTCCGATGTCGTTTTCTAAAATGGGATACCTTTGCGGCGAAAAAGGTTATTTTTAAATTTTGTTTTCTAAGGAAAGTTCTATAGTTTTCGTTTAAATGTTTCTCAATCTTCAGTAGAGGAATTTTTCACCACAGCCCAATTCTTTATTTATACCTATTCAATTTCCATTAGTTATATTTTTCCAAAATGTTCCAAAAACTTCCATTTGTTTGTTTCATCCATCATCAATTTCATATATATCTATAATAGATACAATAAATAGCACTCAACTTTACTTTCCTTTGATATTATATTATTCGTAATGCCATGTGATATCTCCAGAGGTAGGTGGAAGAGCCGCGATTTTAGGTAATTTTGGCCTAAAATCGCCGCAAGAAAAATTTTAATAACCTCGATGAGGATTGAATGAAGTACCAGTGATTTCAGAAAGTAACGAATGTTAGAAATTCCTAAATGCCGCTTGATAAGCTTAAGTAAGAGAAAAGAGAAAGTAAAATAACTACGCCGTGAGTGTTCTAGGTTTATAAAATTTCCTCCTAGCATCAACCAACTCGCCTCTCCGACTTTCATGGAAAAAGTTCTCGAATTTATGGCTTAAGGAAACCTTGAGTTCAGGCGCTCTGTATAGCACTTGATAGTTCGTACGGCAAACATACACACATTTTTAACTATTTCTCGTGGTATTACTTTTATTTCATTTTATAGTGTCCCTACACATCTCTTCAACATCACATTCAACTAGCTTTTCCTCCATTATGCTGTACATTAAATACCACTTACACTCCTCTTTCATTATCCTAGTCACTTAGCCTCCATCCATCTTTTTTCAGTCCTTTACGTTTTAAGAAAAACACCTCTTTCATACGGATCACTCACTTGTTTGGTTCCTATTCAATCACTACCCGGTTCTTACTAAATTTGTCACTCCAAGTATTGTCACACATATACGTCACTTAATGTTTGCTACCTTAGTTCAGAGGACTAGGCTGGACTCTGATAAGTGTCTGTAACTCTTTGATTCCCGATTGAACCACAATTGGCTGTACTATCCTTTACGATTAGCCATCATTCGAATACACTCGTGAAAAAGACTCATCCTTATTACATTTCCTCCCTCTTTTCCCTGCAGCTAAAGTCACAGCGCCACAAATATTTTTTCTCTCCGGGAAGGAGTTAATAAAGATTCATTTTCTCTTCCTTGGCTTCGTCTCATTAATTTCCCTCGTCCTGCCTCCAAGTCGGACCACTTTCCTTGGAAATTGAGTGGCGGAATGTCCCGGTTACTGAGAAGATAGGGTTGGTTATTTTATAATCTTAACTCCGTGGGCATCCGTTATTAGTGGTGTTGAGTATTTTGGTCACACGAAACAAATGCTGGTCGAGACATGCTACTTATCATCGTCTCCCAAACACGGAAAGAAATTGTTTTGCTTTCGCTTCCGCATATCCTTAGGTGTTCAGGAGCATAGTTGACACTATCAATTGATTCAGGCGAGACTTTGTGGTAGGCATCCATTGAAAACGGTGAATAAGAACAACACTTCTACCCGTACCACAGTAAATATTTATTTGCGACCTAGGTTTCGACGCGTCGCGTCATCTTCAGGCCTGAAGATGACGCGACGCGTCGAAACCTAGGTCGCAAATAAATATTTACTGTGGTACGGGTAGAAGTGTTGTTCTTATTCACCGTTTTCATAGTTGACACTTTTATTTTCCCTTATCCTTTAGCAATACTCATCTGTCGCGTGTTTTGTGAAATGTCTCACAGTTTGAGATAGATTTATTTGTCCACGGCCTACAAATATATCGTTCCTGTTCTTTGTTGGAGGTTTTTTACATCCCTTTTCTTCGTGGGTGTTTTCCTGCAATGGATGCATTAAAGCAAACCATCGCAATTTCTTTTTATTTATTAAACTTTCTTATTCTTATTACTAATTGCTTCTTATTCTTATGTTATAGCTTTTTACGTATTTCTTCATTATCTCTTGTAGTTGCAATTGTCCATTACTTCATTTTCTCCTCTAATTGTGGGTAGGAGTTAGGGCCAACCTCCTTCTCTTCCCACCGCTCTTTCCACCTTTTCCTTCGTAACGATATCTAATTTCTCTCTCTATGTCTTCATTGATTCCATCCTCTCAGTTCTTTCTTGGGCGCCCTAATTCCCTTTCTGATACCACCTCTGAGGTTCTTTCTTCCTCCGTCCTTTTCATGTGGCTACGCCGCAAAATTCTCTCTTCTGTTTTAATTACAATACTTCCCTCTCTTGTTTCATCCCTTCCTCATTTTTGTCATCTCTTCCATGACTACTCATTTATACTTCTAATAAATCTAATTCATACACCCTACGTCCCGTTAAATTCTTCCTCTAATTTTTCCCTAGGAATGGACGGAGGTGAATGTACGCTAATGTAACCTAAGGATTAATCGAAAGAGGAAAGGTAGTACAGTGGTACAGGGACCCGAAGTAGTTTCTAGCGGATAATCTGCTTGCTAAATCCCTTTTCTTGTTGTTATCTTTGAATGGAGTCCTCTTGCCACATTTTACTTTCTTGGGTCTTCTCTGAGGACTGGCAAGTCGGAGCCACCGCTGACTTTGCGTACAAAGTTTTCCTAAAAACTCAGTGAGACTGGGTGATAGCGAAATTGATTTAGAGCTAACCCCGGAAAATGGAAGTTCTGGGTTCGAAACCCAGTCACGTATTCCCCCTGCACTCCCGTTTATTCATTGTATTTCTACCGCTCGGTTCTTTTCGCACGGCCTCCCTTAGAAAGTTTAGCCTAAATCCCCTTTCAGGCTTTCGTAAATTATTTCCATGCCTTACCTTATCACTTCTTGACACCATAAAATGTTCTTTGCTGAAAGAAATTACTCAATGAATTATCAAGAGGATACTCCATAAATAATCAAGTAACGTTCTTTGATGGTTTATGGATTATCTTCTTGAGAATTTAATTCAACCATCAGTGGTATCATATATTCTACTCAATGACTTGCTTTATTCATTCTCTAATTTTTATACCTATTCAATTTCCATTAGTTATATTTTTCCAAAATGTTCCAAAAACTTCCATTTGTTTGTTTCATCCATCATCAATTTCATATATATCTATAATAGATACAATAAATAGCACTCAACTTTACTTTCCTTTGATATTTATTTATTGCACTGTACTGCCCAAGTTAGACGCAAAGCCAGGTGACGACGTTAACTCACACTAGAATGTATAGCTAACAACAACAGTTTTACAAATGTCTACCTTTACAACAACAGAAAATCAGTATTTAATCACTTCCTCCATTAACTACAATAGTTCGCATACTACGCTAATTTACAATTTACTCATTTATAATTTACAAAATAATCTAACATCACTACGAACGCCAAGTTCATTTAACAATTGTCTCATCACTTTCTAAGTATTTGCTACAAATAGGGAATAGGGAACTTTTATGCCTCAATCTCGCTAGGTAAAACATCGTTGGTAAGCAAGAATTGGTCAGTACGCTTCAGGCGTAGTATCCGCATTCGTTCGAATATGATTAGCATCGGCTATACCCTGCAGCAGCGAGGACGTTGTCCTCTTTCCCTCTTCGCGTTGTCGAGGATCATCGAAGGAACTTGGAAGTGCCGGGGAGATGAAGATCTTCCGAACGACTGAAAAGGGAAGGATCGATCGGTTTGAAATTGGGACCGTCAAAGTTTTTGAGTTATCAGGAGGAACATCAGAATGAGGGAAGGAAATGATGAGTCGTATCGATGGGAGGGAAGTTAGAAAAGTTTTAAGGGAGAAGTGGGTGGTAGTTGTATGTGCGTTGATCAGATTCGGCGAAAGTTGGAATCGTATCACGAAGGATTGGTATTTTTACTTCATTCGTAGTACCTGAGTTTCCTAAGTCTGAAGTATCTGTGGAAAAGAAAGTATTAGATCACTTTCCTCTAACGTAACTTGGTATTCCTCTTAGGTTAAATTTACTCTGCTTCCATCTGCATCAATTGGATATTGATTTAGACGTGGGTTATGATTTAGATCAGTGATTCCCAAAGTGGGCGATACCGCCCCTCTAAGGGTGCTGGTCTAATCTAGGGGGGCGCTAGACGAAAAAGAATTTTTATCCCATTGCCTGTCATCTTTCTTCCTGAATAAAGTTTTACTGGATTTATGGCATCAATACAACAACAGAAAATTGTCGCACAGTAATTTGGTGGATATTTTTATCTCTGCGGTGTTTAATTTCCTTTCTATATCTCTTCAGCAATGGCCATACAGATATTAATTTCCGTAGATTTTCATATTTGGGGGTCGGTGGTATGGAATCAAGGGAGGGTAGCATGAAAAGGTTTGGGAAACTGATTTAGATAATATTATGAAGAGTCGCAGTTAATTTCAACCATCTTGGTAGGCATTTAAAACAGCGAGATAATATTTATGATATCTTATTCCCATCAAAATCTTCAGAACATCTGAAGGAAAGTGCAGCTAAAATTTATGCTAAATAATTACGTATATTTCATTATGTTTAACGTTTAAGGTATTTGAATTTTTTTAGGGACCTAAAAACAATACTGTTGCGATACTTGTATGCAATGTTGAGGGAACTCGTATATTCTTTGATTAATGTGGACATCGTGTATTTACGAAAGAAATGAATATAGATTGAGATAAGTAATAAAATACTTAAAATCGAATAGTTGATTTGTTTTCATGTGGAACTTCAAATCAAAGTAATTTTCCTTTTCAGTGGGTTTTCATGTGCTACACATGAAAATAATAAAATAAAACTTCTTTGGGGTAGATATACCATTATAGAGGAATGAGTAAACTTCTGAGTTTTTCTCCGTTTTCAATGTCCGTCTATTCATTTTTGTGTATCGACGGGGCAAAGAAGACAAGGAATAAAGCCAATTTCCAAAAAATTACACTTATTTTGTGCTTCGACGGTACTAAATTTCATCTGTTTACTGAAAACAGATCAGCTTTGAATTTTATATTTAACTTTATCCACAGATCTGCTACTGCAGATCTATCTGCTACAAATCTTCAAATTTAAAACATTATGGAGAAAGAAGAATATTTAGCGCCATCCGTTGTTTTGAAGTTAAATCTTGCTATCACCATTCATGGGGTTCTTCGGTTCTACTGCTTGTTCATTCCAAATATCTGACTACTATTTATTACTCATAGGAAAATTCACTCGTATATTCTTCGGGTCATATTTTGCGAGTTCCGTCGTTCCTTTCCCGTGTGAATTTTTAATCAAAAGCGAATTTAATGCTGTACACATTTTAATCCCTTTGAGAATTCATTGCATATGGATGAAAATAACCATACATTGAGTTTTTCTCTGTAATTTCAGCATTATGTTCTTTGATCTTATAATAGAGACTGGATGTGACAGTTTATAATCTCTTTTCCAAATTAACAGTGTTGTTAACTGTAATCGTTTTTGTTATGGTGCTTTACAGGACGTATTTGTTTACATTTAATCCATGAGATGTATTCTTGCTGTCAAGCAGGAGAAAAAATAAAGCTCTTCTCTTTGGACCACTTATTTAAGGGCCCGAAATTTAGTCATTAATTATTCATCAATTGTATTCGTTATGTGTTTCATTATTAATAATATAATTCATCGACATATTTTAAGCAATACATTATTAATGGGTCAATAATTTATCTTTCATATTATAACCTTAAGTAGGTACTATCGGTGTATCTATAATACTAATTACACATATATCACATCCAGAATATTCGCTTGAAGGAGGCTGAACTCAAGTATCAAAGCCTATTGTCTCCTATTTACGTCTTAATGTGGACAAATTGATTCCCATCGTAATAAATTTTTGCCTGTAAAGAAATGTTTCAAGCGTCCAAATATTTAGTTACCTATATGGTTCTTGAGAATTTGGTTCTGAATGAATACTTGTATAGGTTGGTTGAGGGCCCACTTAAGACGAAAATACCTTTCGGGTGCATTCATTTATTCCATAATGAAAGACCCAGCTATTTACTTGAGAATTTTAAACCTTCACTCAGTTACCGCACGAACACAAGGAGTCCTGACGATAACTTCTGTTATCCCTCACACAAAACTACCGCTTTCCAAAGATCTTTTATTGTCTCTGCCATTAATCTCTGGAATTCCCTACCAAATAGTATTAGAAATGCAAGGAGTTTGCTCCGATTTAAATATTTATTTTTCTCGTCCCTTCGGACACTGTAATAAAATTGTACATTGTAATTTAAATTGTATTCTTCTAAACTGTATCATATTANCAAATTACCTCGAAATAAGAATTAAACACAGTAAAGTGAATTGAACCAACAAGAGTTCTACTTTAAGTGAGTCCTGTGGGCTTTTTATCACGTTTGTGTGCACAGACACGTAGCACAGTGTCTTGTAGATGCAGTTCTGTCTCAGATATTTGCAGGGTTATCTGCGCGCATCCGCCGGGCCAGGGTGTTGGTCGAAAAGTCTCTCTTTGGCCATCGCCGGATGACCGACGACCGAAAGTCACGTGAGCGGTGGAAGGGGAATTCGCTCCAAATTCAAATGCACTGACTATTAGCGTGATGTATTCCGCTATCGCCGTCTGCAATGAGAATAAGTCCGTTTACCGACGAAAATTTTGGGGGGGGTTTAAACCCGTCAGCCTCCCCCCTGGGTGCGCTCCTGCACATATATGCGTGCATGTACGTATAAACTCACAAAAGCGGTCAATACGTGTATAACAAAGTAATTTAGTAACAATGGAATTCGGTGGTCAGTTGCTAGGAAATGGATGCGTAATTTTCTCTTAGAAACAGCGGAAATTATAGTTGAGATTGTAGAATAAATAATTCAATTTTCGCGAAATGCTTTCACGAACTCCGCCTTGGTGTTATCGCTCGTAGAAATGTTTCCGTATAATCGATTCAACTACCTCCTCATCCCACGGAAGGACTCGATCTCAAAGAGACTACTTTAACAGATACTTTACCGCACTTCCACATTTCGTCTCGATTCACGCCGCATGACTCAAAATAATTTGAAAGCATTGATAAAGCGAAGCCCTGGAAACTTTCGCGCCGGATTTCAATTATTTTTGCGCCATCTTCCCTCTCGACGTCCTGCAGGAATTTTCTCTCGCGTCTCGCTCAAAGGCCGCGGGTCGTATTTTTTGCACCGAGACCTTTGGTTTTAAAAGGATGAAAGGAAGATTCCAACGACTTTTCTCTCTGGAGGAACTTCATTAAGTAGTTGATCTAAAAATCTCTACACTCCCATGAACGCCCTTCTTAAGCCGGGGAGTGTATCTCGTCCTTCCCCTTAATCTCCAGCCTTTCACCGCCTCTTCCTATTCCTCCCTCGTTTCGTAATGAGTGCACGCTTGACCGATCCCTTTCTGCGAAAAAGGAGACGGTTGGCGGGGGTTCGTTAAAAAAAGGCACGGGTTGGATTAGGAAGCGGAGTCAGAGAAAAAGGTAAGAGGAGGTCGAGGGAGAAGGAAGAATCCAGTTGCAACGGGAATGGTTGGAGGTGTTTAATAATAATAATGATATATATATAAAGCAAATGTCTGTCCGTCCGGCTGTCCATCTGTCCGTCCCCCTATCTATCTAAGAAACGGCTTAGACTTAGAGATCTGAAACAAACCGCATTGTGTTTTTGCGATGCCGAAACCCCCAGGTAAACTATTCTCATCTCTGTAAAGGCCCGGGTTCGAACCCAGGAGCTCATAATACGTTTCCATAAGAGATGAACGTAAAGTACGTTTTCATGACTTGCAGAGATTGTTTCTTTTACAAAATTAAATTAGAAGCAATGCTCCTATGAAATTGAGACAAGTGTCAGAAGAAAGGAAAATGATCATAGAATCTTGTTTTAGTCGTGAATGATTCATATAATTTAGAAATTGCGAGAACTTTGATAAAATACACGGAAAATTCGTAAAATCTTTCGGAAATAAACTACCCATCCCTTTGCCGATCAAGGCAATTGTTAAATGTTAATTTCATGAGTTATCCCATACAAGTAGACGAGGATGACAAGGTTTTATATTTTCCTATAAGAAATGAACGAAAAGTAGGCTTTCATGACTTGAAAACAGTAGAATAAATATTATAAATAATGGTAAGAAATATATTGAGTTATTATTATCTTACGACGGACTGTTTCTGGCTTCAAAGGACCAGATATATACGATAATAGATATAATTTTAAACTAAATTAAGTTCCGTCATGCTTGACGGGGGCGTTTACTAGTAATAATAATAATTTATTTCATCACAAAACATTCAGGTATACAGAGAAACGTCTGCATTGAATAGGTGGCATGTCAAAATTAAAATCAAAAAGACCATATTACATGAATTACATTACATAAAAGTATATATTTTAGAGACACAAAACTTTTACAGAGGAAATTTGCATATAAAACATACAAAGGAAATGTACATAGTACAACCTTTAAAGTACTACTATTTGGTACCTCTCATCACTATGTCCAATAGGATACATCACTTTTTTTCGATAGTATTATTGGGGAGCTATGGTTGTGCATTGTCATTGCCATTTTGTCAGTATTGCGAAATTATAAAGTTTTTTTTATTTAAGGGGATAGACGGAGGCGTAGTGATGAATTCTGTCCCCCGGACGGAGCAGCTTTTGTTGCCCTGGGCGGAGTAGCTTCAGGCGTCCCGGAATAATTAAATACAACGTAACCTTGCAGTATTAAAGAGGCATAAAAAAGAAGATTAATCTTTTAGACTGAAGGAATTTTTTTATTATAATTTCTAAAATATCTCTTTCGTCACTTTCTTTACCAAGCACATCTGGTATTTCAGATTCGAAATTCTCGGTTAACTTCTGCAGTAGTAGTAATTTTAAAAGTCCTTCGACAGCTAAGGCCATTCCGCACGTACGTCTACAACGGGAACCGAACCTGAACGCTTTCACTGACGTCGACCGCGTTACCCGCATGGATGTCCGGAGGCCCTCGGTAACCTTCGTTTGTTTTCGTAAGCCTTTTATATCCAAATATGTTTTTGTAAGCACCGACTAAACCTAGCAAAGTTACCAATGTTAAATATAAAATAAAAATTCGCGAGAATTACTAAGAGGAGAATATTATAGGTCGTTTTGATTAAGATAAATTACAACTTCCAGCCTCTACCCTTCTAAAAATTTGCCCTGGGAACTCACTCTCTCTCTAACTTGACGTTGCTCTCCCTTTCCGTCAATCTTCTCTAAGTTCTGTAAGTATCAAATGTAGCATTGTCGTATTAGCTACCGAAGAAAGATTATGGAGCTAATTTAATTTCAGGGTAAATTACCCCACTCCTCATCTTATGCATTGAGCTTCATTCGTACTCCATGGCTTTTGGTGGACAGGTTGAGGTGCTAACGGGCCATAGGACTGAGTGCTTAGAAGCAATGCAAAATTCTGTTCGTAGACAAGAATAAGCAGCACTATACAAAATAACAGCCGAAGTTCACTTACATATAGCATACGAGTAGCGAATATACATAATACATGTGCGAGAAAATACTAAGTCCAATTGAAAAATCAAATTACCTCGAAATAAGAATTAAACACAGTAAAGTGAATTGAACCAACAAGAGTTCTACTTTAAGTGAGTCCTGTGGGCTTTTTATCACGTTTGTGTGCACAGACACGTAGCACAGTGTCTTGTAGATGCAGTTCTGTCTCAGATATTTGCAGGGTTATCTGCGCGCATCCGCCGGGCCAGGGTGTTGGTCGAAAAGTCTCTCTTTGGCCATCGCCGGATGACCGACGACCGAAAGTCACGTGAGCGGTGGAAGGGGAATTCGCTCCAAATTCAAATGCACTGACTATTAGCGTGATGTATTCCGCTATCGCCGTCTGCAATGAGAATAAGTCCGTTTACCGACGATATTCATCATATTTTGGTATATAGTTGTGCAGGTTTTTAGCAGAGGATATTCTAGGGGATGGGCTTTCAGGTATTTGTCTCAGGAATTTGTTAGCGACTCCAAAAAGGGCGACTTTATAACCTTTATAATGCTATATTTGTTTCAGGCATTTGTTAGCGACTTCAAAAAGGTCGACTCTATGCTGCCCAAAATTGCCACAATGCTTAGTGGCAGAATTTCATTCCCAGATGAGTCGTGAGTAACATTTAACGGAAAAAAATGTTGCATTTTCCCTTCCCTCTCTCCATTGACTTATACCAGCGACCAGAGAGTGAAGAAAAACTGGTAGAAGAGTAGAGGAATAGAAGAACATAATGGATTCCGGAGAAAGGAAGGAGAGAAAATTGGTCGGAATGGATCGTAGATTGGAAGCCGGAGGAGGAGAAAAAGAGAGTCGCCCCGGAATCTATCTGGAGTCCTTCGAAGAAAATTGAATGCGCGAGATAGTTCGAGTAATTTTGTGCAGGCGGTTTTTCTTCTTCTCGTTCCGCCCAAATGCCTCGGTAGCGAGGTGTATTTATCCAAGTGACTCCGTAAAAATTCACTTCGCGATACGCATCCGTACGAATCAGTGCAGAAAATTGGCGGATCGATTAGCGGCTCGCAGATGCGTGCTCCGTGATGAAAAAGAGCATTCCGGTCCCGAAATTCGGTGATTAAATTAGGTATTTTTTGTCGAGGTTAGGTTTCGGGGTTTCAAAAGACCATTCGGGAGATGTATAGAGATTGATGGGAGTGTAATCGATGGAGAAGACTTAAAAATCAATGCCGTTGGCGAAAACGGTCCTTTCGGAAATATGAGGGTTCCGAATTATAAATTACCGGAGAGCGGTATTGTGACCTTTAACCTAGGTGACCGTACTCCATTATATCGACAGCGTGGAATTTTCCATCAGTAAAACGGGAAAATTTTTGTCACGACTTTTAAGTATATTTTAAATGCATTTTTTTCTGATAAATGCACGTTCTCTATAAAGGGAAATGTCAAAACGATAAAAATTACAGTACGAGATATGTATGTATATATAATTCCATTCCAGTGGAAATTATATGCGATAGGAATTCTATCCAAGTGTCTAATTATTTGAATGAAATAGTTTCTCCCCAGTCTATTCACTTAAAGAAATATGCTTGCGTCATTTTCGAGATAAACTTCGCTGCGAATACAGTAAAAAGGCAAATGGATCATTTTAAAGATCATATTAACCTACTACCATCTATAATTTTAATTGCGCGTTTTCTGTGCAGTCGTACAACCGATAGAATTTTCACGCTCGTAGGCGCATGCTATGTACCAGTCACTGCGATTCTTCAATGGAGATTATTTAAAGAGTTGGGCCCAAATTAATAAAGTATTAAACTTGTAAATTTGCCACACAGCCGTTGCAGTTGTATAAAAACATCTCGGTGACCAGTGGTCAATATATTAAATACGACGAAAAGATCAATAATACTTTTTGAATAAATCGATTTAAAAAATTTTTAACTTTAAATACACAAACCGAAATATAATGTCAAAATATCGCAGTCATGCTAAAATAGCGAACCAGAGAAAATCGAAGAAATGCCCAATCTGTTTTCAAATGTCAACATTTTAGCCTTGCTGTTTGACCGAGTTCTGGGAACACGACGCTGCTGTACCCGGGAACGATCCAAGTGATCCGAAAGCGGAAAATTAGTTAATCCTTGAAAATTTTTTGTCACTCGATGCAGGTGAAATTTAGTAGTGCTGCATATGGATGTATCATGGAACTTTCGTGAATCATTTTCATGTTAGAAGTGCCGTTATTGTACATCAAGAGAACCGAAAGTTCAAGGTAAAGTTAATTTTTCTGGAGCTGTTTATATTGTCATTGGATCACAGCTAATGGAAAAGCGGAGCCTTTGACATCGAAGTAATGGCAGTTCCGCCGCTCTTTCTGCAGCAAATCAACGGGACGTATTCTTCCTGTTTGTATTCGACCTTCGACATATTGCCTGGCGTGCAACACTACCTCTGTTCTGTTATCGAGGGAAATAAAAAAATCAATGAAAGGAATCCGGGGTGTGTACACAGGATCGCATCTCGGAAGGAAAGCCTCTGGTTGACATTGCGTCGGTTCGCCATTCTTCCAACAACTGTTTGTCACAGGTGTTGGGTATACCGGCGGCGTAGCTTGCGGCAGCCGTTCTCCCAGTCCTTCTCCGGTGCCATGTGCGGCCCCTTCGCTTTACCTCAATCGCTTAATGAGGCGGCGTTAAGGGGCCCCAAGTCATTACGAAACCACGGAAAGCAATAGAGAAATATGGTGGCAGTCTCAAAGGAAGGACGAAGGGAAGCCTAAATGACCCTCGAAATGTCTTTGCTGCTTTGCGAAGAATGCTTTTAGTTCTACTGAACTTAGGTGCGCCTGGGAGTTCGACCAATTTCAGCTAACGGGATTCCTTACTCGGAAGTTTACTTTTCCTGTACTTTCTTTCTATGCTTGGACATGGAACTTCGGACTCAGCCTGAAACAAGGAGAATATGGATTTAACTAGATATTTTACTTATCATTATTCCCTTTACATCGTAACTTTCGGCAACGATTTTTTAATAATCGTTGTATATAATCCGTGTATAGTGAAAAAGCTCAGTTTTACAAAGCGTATTGTTGGAAGATGCGGTGAAAAGGTTAGAAAGCGACGCTATTTCGCGCTAGTCAGGCCCCATCTGGAATATGCGGCGAGTATATGGGACCCAGAGGATGAAACGAATGCTCGCGAACTCGAGAAAGTTCAGCGCAACGCGATACGATTTTTTTTAAAGTGCTGCGATAGAAAAGCAAGCGTTACGCTAATGCTCTCAGACGCAGGTTGGAAATCCTTGAAAGAAAGTAGATTGGAAGCTAGGCTGTAATTGCTTGCTAAATCCAGAGAAATTACTTTTCCGGAAGAGGTAAATGGTATTATGCGATACCCCTGCTACTTCGACCGATCAGACAGTGAGCGTAAAATAAGAGAAATAGATGCAAGGAGAAGGGTTTTAGGGACTCATTCTTTCCGCGAACGATACGCAATAACAATAAATTAAAGAGGTTATTCTACTCGTGGTGTTTACACCCCCTGCCACACGCCGGATGGCGATTTGCAGGGTATTTGTGTAGATGTAGATGAGTGAATATTTATTCATTTTCATAGGTGAACGTTGTTAAGAACCATTCCTCCCTTTTCGGGTTAAATTGAGGACATTATAGCCAATCTCGAATTTGTAATGACTGTTTCATGTACCAGGTATTATAAACGTTACTCAGCACCGGCTTTAGAAGCGTGCCCGCCCGCAGGGAACTGTTGTCATAGTCTTTTTGTTTACTCAAATTCATCATTGTCAACATCAATCATTGTTACGTACGCCATGTTCATTTCAAACTGTAATTTCTTCCGTTGTTTTGTTAATGATCGACTCTCAGTTCTAGCATTAAAATCAACTTGTCCTCGACGTTTGCTTCGAATTTATTTTTTTTCGAGTGCAATATCATTGATGGATACCTCCTCTATGCTTCTCCAATGCAATTTTATATAGTATCTCGTCATAGTCATTTTTCCGATGTTCATATACTTTTGGACCTTTGATTGCTACGCCCAGAGGCAATTGCCTTGATTACTGTTTAAAGCCAGCCTTTACATTACCTTAAGTGGAACAACCTTTTACAGAAAATTTGCCATCTGGCGCTGTGTTCTGACCCGGAGATTTTGGACCAAGACCCTGATATTACAATAAGTGTTCAGATTGCCGGGGTCAGTGTCAGAATCTGCCGGGTTTTAAAGTAGGTCCTTTCTGGTTTTTTTTCGAGAGAAAGAGACAATTGAAAAAAGAGCCCGCAAGAAGAGGTTGTAAAAAGCCTGCGAAACTTATCGTAGTTAACTTAGTTTTCAGGAAAAAGCAGATTAAATCAAAGTTGAAAGGCAAACAAAAATAATGAAGATACACTATTACATAACCTTACAAATTAAAGCAAATAGAATTACCGTATTTTCTGGTAAATAACACGCACCTACTAGATAACACGTATTTTGAAAATCTCTTCACTGTGATAATGTATAGATAACACGCATTTCAAAAATTTCTTCTGTGATAAATGCATTGATAACGCGCATTTTAAAATTGGTATTATGTTGACGAGAATGTTTTTTCACTACTGTAATATTTATGATAATTACTCTTGTATTTTGAATGGAATTATTTGATTACATAAACATTTGCAATATGTTGGTTGAAATAAAATTGCCCTAATACGTATATACTCCGTGACTTCCACGATACATGACGTGTGTTGTTTAGTCGTTTGTTTCCCAGTACAATATTCAAGATATTCAATGAAACGAGATTTTCCGCTGTATATCACTATTATTTTTATCATTTTTCTATATTTTTTGTATAGAAAGCAGGTGGGTTATCTACCAGAAAATACGGTAAATGGAATAGAGAGAGCTCTACACAAAATGTAAAGATAGTGCCTTGGTTTTCACATCACTAATTAGTAGTAAAAGTTTGATATAGATCAATGAAATATATAAATAAATCTGTTCTGACGCCATTATTATTTTTTTGCGCCGGTTAATCCTTGATATCCAGGAAAAAGGAAACGTTTCCATTTTGCAAAGATTTTGGTCCGCAAAAGCCCTCGCAGATTTCATTCATTACGATAACGACCCCATTCATATCCAAAATCCAATCCTCTGAATCAAATTTCTTTTCGTTCCTTCAACTTCTGTTCCTTTCAATTTTCTTTAAATCTACTCCCTTAGGTTTTTCATTTCAGCGGTTTTCTTCCGATACTCGCAAAACCCAATTTATCCTAGTCCCTTTTTAAAGATATACCTTCATTGTTTTATTTATTCCGTAAACCTTTAACGTTAATTATATTACTTGAAATAAAACCATAGATGCCACTTAATCACTTTAAGAAATATTTATTCCGATCCGTCATCGACTTAATTCCTCAAATCCTTGATAATTAATAGCGTCCAATATCATATCCGAGGAGCTTTACTTGGAGTTACTTCAATTGCGAGTTCATTGCCTTAGAAATTTTGTAAGTTATTATTTCCCGCATTCTTCGAATGGAAAGCAAGACAAGCGACGGCCCAGGGCGGGTGAAACAGTAAGGTCTCAATGCTTGAACTCAATGCATTAGATAATGAATCTAGTCTGCAGTACAAATAAAAACTTGTTTCCTGCGGTTTGTTGCAGTTATCTAATTGATGGCGTTTGCTTCCTGAAATGCGTTTATTTCGAATCACACATAAGGTACAATTTTGAAAAGAATTGACTTTTTGCAGTATATTAAATGTATGTATCCTAGAAGTACTCCTTACGTAGGGATTGCCGTCGCGTAGATACGGCTCCAGACGTGTTTTAAATTATATACATTTAAAGTAACGTGGAAAATGCGCAAATAAACTAAATAAACATTCAAATCATTGTGTGGAAACAAGTAGAATACAAGTAGAATGAAAAAACATTGTTTATTTTAAATAAACGTTTTTATCGGTTCTTGAATAAAGCCATTCCTTTAATTGACGAAGGGGCTCCCGAATAGTGAGCAACGCGTTTGACTTCGGTGAAAGCGGTCCCGGGTTCGATTCCCGGTGGGGGCCTACGTGCGAAATTACCTAAGTTGTAGAAGAACTTTTAACAATAACTCTACTTCATTAGATATGGAAGAAACATCTTTGGCTACTAAAGATACAATATAGGACTATATCCATATAAAACTGCTGGTATATCTCGACGTTGGGTTTAGTTATTTCAAAACAGAAAGACCATCTTAAATTATATGTAAAACAGGCTCATTAATGCACTCAATATGCGATGGCGTTACTAAAAATAGCTCTCGTTTTGCGGATAGGGAGTATTCCATTGAAACGTGGATAAGGTCATCCATAAATAAATTACATTTAATGTGGTATATTGTAGAAAAAACATTTGCAAAATGATCGACAGTCTCCTTACAATATTCGGAGATAGGAAATAAAGGAAAATTGGACTGTAAAGGTCACAGAAAATAGACCGTTGCGGAATATATCGAAAGAAGTACAAAGATGGAGGATTTAAGTATTAAGGGAAATTAATTCCTCGACGGGATGGGAAAGGACGGTAGTATATGAAGCGGTATTCAGGAATTGAATGTGGGCTTAATAAGAATGGGTAGCTAGAATTAATTTAGAAGTAGGAGGAAGTGAAGCCTCCTTCGAAAGGAGCCACATCAGGACTTTCATCAGCAAAAGTGAGATCAGGAAAAGAAGGGAATAAGGTAAAAGGTTTGTGGGAAGGTATTAAATTCTGGAGTTCTCCATTTTATTATCAGTACCTCAACTTAACTTTTCCTTGAAAACGTTTTCCTTGTATGACTACTATAATTTAGTCAAGTATCTCCAAAGGGTATTCATGTCGTATGCGGCATAAAATGGTTCTCTATTGCTGTTTGCAAATGTTACCAACTTTTTCGAATAATTTGATAAAAAATTTACATAATAATTAGTCATCATATTACGAATACGAATATTTCATACGAATTTGTCTTTGTCTCCGAGCCTCATTCAAAAGCATCGGGAGATCCTGCGGCGAAAATTGCCGGCTTCTTCCGCGTTTTGGCGTGAACACCCAGAAATTGATGCGTATAGATGCGTATAAAATAATTCGCTGAGTTGTGGTTGACGTAAGATATAACTTGTGTAAACTACTTCCAAGAGCTTTATAACGAGACCGATTCCGCATTTTTACGACATAAAGCACTAAGAAAATATTGTTTTACAAAATCGGTGACTCGATGCATCGAATCGTTGAATGATTTTGTACTAGCTTCAGGTGAAGATGATGCAACGCATCGAAACCGGGGTCGTATGTTTAACATACTTTGTGGTTTTGTATAAATAAATTGAATTCTTTGCAATTGCTTTTTGCTATGGAATACCACCAAGTTAAGGCCGACACCATTGAATTTATTCTGAAAGCTAGTACAGTTGAATGATTTTTATTGTAGATACATACATAAGTGTTCTACCTTTCGGTAGGTCCATGTGCCCTAATATTCCCTATTCATAGCCTTTTCCTTCGTTACCTGGTAACTTACCCCACCCTTTATGTCATTAAACACAAAAAAGTTGGATTTTTATTGTAACATGGATATAATCTGAATCTTTTAATTCGAGTCAAGGATAAGAATTCTAATATTATACTAAATTGTGCCACCTGTCACACGTCTAAAGGTGGCTTCCAGGGTATATATTTAGATGTAGATGCATATTGTTTCGATTGAATTCGTACTTGTTGAGAAATAAAATTTTAAGGTGAGCTCTTCGTTAAACAGAGCGAAAAAAGGGACTTCTTTTGTTCTATCTCGCATAAAATACCATCCAGATAACCCGATGATTTGCAACATAATAGTTAAACGCAGGATTAAGTATGATAAAATATGGTGCAATTCATTTTTCGGTGGAATCCCTAGTTGAATTTTTATTCTACTCCAAACTCGAGTATCCATAATACAAAAATTTGACGAATCGAGATAACCAGAGATACACAAGAGATACCTGGATACGTATCCAGGTACCGGTACATGCGGGTATTACAAAATCGAATACGATTAGAAAAACGGAGAGTCGGATACGGATGATGATTCACCCCGGCCATTTTGTCCGGAGGCTGCGGCTCACCGCACCTATTCCCTTATCTCTAAAGCCCCGTTCCCGGATCCCGATTACCACTCCTCAAGCCGGAGTCGCGACCATCATTCTGGTTTCCACCTCGCTCTATTTCCTCTCTCCAATTGTCCTTTTATCCGCTCCCTCACCTTTCCTCCATTCCAACCAATCATTTCCCGCCCCCATTCATCAATTTTCCGGGCAGAAAAATCCTCCCCCGAGTCCCCCTCCCAGCCTCTTGGCACCCTCTTTCCGATGCAGTCCCATTCAGCGCCGATTTCAACCCCCATCCATCTCCAGACCACCCACTCAATCACCCTCCAACATCTCGCATCAACTTTATTCGACCCAACCATTTCTCTTCCGCCTCCCTTTCCTCCTTCACTTATCACTGCCCCATGAGGTTACTCTCTTTCCATTTCCTTCCAATTTCCATTTTCAAACCTCCACCGCATTACTAATCGAACTCTTTTTTTTTTTCGTTTATTTCGCGACCCTTCCGTGTTTTGGTTGCTGCTGTTGTGTCCCGATTCCCAGTCTTTTTCTGCGCGATATTAATCAGTTCAGGGGTTTAAAGTAAACAAATTATCCAGAGAAGATTAGAATAGAAACGTCTTTATTGCGGGCGAGATTGGGACTATCAACTACCCTCCTACATTGAACCCATATTCCAATCATACATTTAACCCATAGTCCCCTCTTACATTTAACCCATACTCAACCTCTTACATTTAAACTATAGTCCCCTCTTATATTTAACCCATACTCCACTCTTATGGAATGGAAATGGAATTTAACCCGTAATCCCCTATAACATCTAACCCAATTAATAATATGGTAGGTAAATGAGTCAAACTGCACCGGAGCTCAAACCTGGATCTTCCATTTCCGAGTGGCTGCTCTAACCAAGATAGGCTGCCTGCAAGCCACATGTGGTGTATTCATGTGTTCAATACGGCCTTTTCAAAGCATCTTGGAAAGAACTTCAAGGTGGTTTCCAAGTTTTGTTTATTACGCCAATTGGAGACGAAATAGAAAAATGTTCAATTTTAATATACTTAGCGATAATTTCCCATTTTGTGAATTGCACTGCTTTCGCCCGCGATTGGTGGTACTCCGTGTTATAAAAACAAGTTGCATGGATTCTTTAATGCACTGCATTTACTGCACATGCAATTTACTGCACAACATATTGTGAAGAAACGACCTAGGTTTGGAGGCCTATCATCATTATGCTGATTTGTTTATGTTTATCCGATCAGTTTCGGGCTCCCGGATAGGCAACTTCAGTGAAAGCGGTCCCGGGTTCGATTCCCTGTGGGAGCCTACGTGCGAAATGACCTAAGCTGTCGAAGCACTTTTAACAATAATAATACTACTACCGATCAGTTTCGATTTTGGGCAACAGATACATGCATAATGCGTATGTAATTTAGGCAGTAGCTCAAGTGAGGCATAATGGTTCCATGCGGAGAATAAGGGTACGTGCGGGTTTCCGATGATTAAAGGTATTCCTACCCTTCGATCTAACCAGGTGAGCTATCTCGAAGCACAGAATCTCACCTTATGTTAGAATTAATATTGTAGCACACTCATCTTACTAATAATATTATTTATTATTATAATATTTCCTAGTACGTTTAACACTAAGAGTGGTTACAAAACAGGCGGCAGTATTCAAAGATTGATACTGATTACGATGATAGTTAGGGACATTAAAAATGAGATAGTAAACTGAATTTGAGAAAGAGAGAGTAACTACTAAACTGATTACAAAACTCAAACACACAAAAAAATTTATTGGTATGTTGATAGAAATTCAAGTTATGATTTTTTTCTTTTTTTAACCACGGAATCATTTACTCCCACTGTACTCAATACGTCACTTATTCCACATTACACTAACTCATACTACTGCTTTCGAAATACAATATTTACAGCAGTTTCATGGATTCTATCTCGTGTATCCCAAAACGATTAGTCGATAATATTCTTTTCTTAAAGGATTTCTCATATTCAGGGAAGGGAGTGGACACTCCTTCAGGTAATACATTCCAATCCGATGTGGGTCTGTTTGAGAACGAATGTTTTCCGACATCTTTTCTGTTTTTATAAGCGCTAACCTTTAACTGTAATCGTTTTTACCTATGTAAGATGGATCTTTCAGATTAGCAGACAATTCTTTCAAGCCAGGTTTACATGTATATGGGCGGTAAAAGCACACAAAATACTGCCAGGTGTTATTAACAAATTAAGAGGTTAATATTTTGTATTACTTATCATAACTCATTCTACATCCTAAGTAATAATTCTGATTTATCATGGAAATAATTTGTTTAAGTTATCACTAATACGTCCAGTGGAAGTAGCGTACATTTATCAAACTTTTTAGCCTGAAAGGGGTTTACAACATTTACCGATTCATCTTTGATGCTGTTCTTCGCAGATTTTCTCATCCTTCTGTTTAAGTTTCGCTTTATGTTGAAGATAACCATGTAAATGAATTGCTAACGTTAGAATGAAATGATTAAGTAACTTTCACATGTCTTCTAAATCTTTCATCGATACGATTATTTTTTCCGTGATTTTTGTTGTGAAGGTAAGAAGTAACCCATCCTGTGATATTTTCGGGGAAAATACTACTAGTTTCTTCATTAAGAGGCTTCAAAGTGTTCAATTGTCTCTGGTTTTTAATTTCGAATTAATAAATATCAATTATGTTTTTAGGGAGAGTCTATTCCTGGAAAAATTATACGAGTGAAGAAAATGTTGAATTCTCTTGCTGTGATGTCTGATTTACACTTAGATGACTCTCACATTAAAGGGACGCATTTTTATGAGATGAAATGCATGAGATGAATCAAATTTCCGTCTGTCGTCACGTTATGAAAAATCGAAAGCTCAGCGGAGCGAGAAATAAAAAATTCCTACTCACCCTAAAGGAGCGTTTCTCAAGTGCGGCTACGGTGGCGGGACGAGGCCGCAAGAGCGTTTTAGTGCGGCCTCATAGACAACCTTAAAGAATTAGTGTGATTTCAATTTCCCATTGGTATTGAATTTACAATCATATTATTACTGCGTAAATTGCTCATTTCGCAAATTAAAAGTTATGCATTTGTATGTAAATATTGTAGAAATATTTACATAAAAATACATTTTAACGGTTATAAACTATAAATTACTGTTCGAGATGCTATGATTTTTAAATTACTCACTATGCAGGTTTATCAAAAAGCAATAGATTTAAGAAATAACTGTAGGTTCGTTTCAGATTAAATTTTAGGTATCTGTATTATTGTGGTAAAAACCGCTACCTTAAAGAACACCTCTATGACCGAAGTTCGTAATGCTCTCAAGAATTTCCTTTCTTTCCTCTTATTCATTGTTTACTAAGTAGTTCTTGAAAAATTAAACATCAGTTTTTATCAATACATCTTCCAAATTCTTCCTAGCAAGATAGATCTTGTCTTAATTTGCTGAGATGTATCACCGTCCACACTTTGAATATTGGCCTAATTTCTAGACTTACACATTTTTCTTTGATTATTCATTTGTATATTTTTACGTGTATCAGTTATATCGACTGGTTCCGATACCCAATTTATAATAGAGAATTAAATTATATTATCTAGTATATTAAATTATTCATTTAATGTAATTATAATATGGTAAATGAGTCAAACTGCACCGGANTAAATTAATACAAATTTAATGAAGTATCAGTTTTTTCTGATGTTCAAAATTTTTAGTTAAAATCATTGGTACCACCGCAAGGAATAAACATTATTTTGTTGAAAAATACAATTTTTCCCGAGGAACTATTCGTTTAATTTGAAATAAATATTGAGAAGCCAGGATATGAAACCTTTTTAGAATTACTCTAAACCACGAAAATTATGCCTTAGGGATGTAACTATCGATTTAAGTGGAAGAAGACATAAATATAATGGAATAAGATAAATGGTAGATAAATTTCCCCGAAGTATTTCATGAATCAGGTTTTGGGACGAATTATTCGGAGCATTTCTTTCATCACTTTCCATCGTCTCAATTAATCTTAAACAAAATATTAACTCAAGTTCTTCGGGCTTCCCTTATCTTTTAAACGGGTTGCTAATTTCACTGTCGAAGAATGGGTGGAGATAGGGCGAGGAAATTCTCCATTGGAAGGACGATTATTAGCTGAGGATGTTTCAAAGAGGAGAACAATGAGTTGGGATCGGCACCGGATAATGGGACCTTCTCGGACTGATTCCATTTGACGACCACACTAAATTTTTATGGCGAATGGTTTAATATCAGGAGACTTTCACTCGCCTGCGGTCCTTTCTCCTCGTTATACTTGCGGAATCTGTCCTTCAAATAACCCCTTTCTTATCATGTTCAAACCACCAAATACATCCCAGATTTTATATTCGTTATAAGGAATGTCTATTGCATTTCTTGAGGTTATCTGTTATTATATATTAACCCTTACGTATATATATGTTTCGCTTTTTTAAAGCAAAGTTTATCCTTGTGATCCGGTATAAATATATGTTCATAATATTATATAAAAATTGTTATGGGTTACCTATTAGGTGGATAAATACTCCAGGTGACGTTTGNTATTATTTATTTTATATTTTATTTATTACCCCATGCTCCCAGAAACATCCATATACCGGAAAATTACAGTGGTGGGGCTTAAAAAGCAACAATAACGGACGAACACCACCATTCCCTAAAAAACCGACTAGCCGGGATTCGAACCCGAGACCTTGGCATTGAAACGCTACCACTGCCTCTCCGCCACCGCGGCCGATGGTTTATCTCTATGTGCGTCATTTCTGTGGCTGAATCAGAACTTTCTATGCCATGGTGCGAGAATTTTTTAATGTGCAGTTTTATGCACATTCTTATTTTCGTAATAAACATAGAAAATTCTCATTTTTAACTTACATCCACTGCCCTTTCAAATTATGACACAATTACCTATATAGGTGTACCGAAAATTTCCGTCAACGCTTACCTCGGATTTTCCAAGCATTCCGAAAGAAACCTGCAAAATTTGGAATAGAGATAAAGGTAAACTTCTATGGCCGCACACAATGCGCCGTTGCTTCAAATAACCGGGCAAAGCAGGGGAAGGGGTGAACCTCGAATTTCCTCTCCCCTCAATCTTATGCACTACGCAATACAAAGTAATCTTTTTTTTCTTGTAAATTATTTTTAGAAATATTAAATACCAATGTAGAATATATACGAGGGTAGGTGGAAGAAAGGCCCACTCGGGCCTAACCTCGCTATTAAAGGGTCTAATAATAATAATACACCGTTCGAATTTTATGGAAGGAACTGTACTTTAAGACTCTCAATATCGCTTAATGCGTGTATTGCCTCATCGTGCTTAAGCAGATTTCCGCGGTAGCTCTCTTTTATATCGCATATTGGAAGTTTTCATTCAACGACTCGTTTTCAATCGTTTATGTTCGCGAATACCCAACTAACTAAGCAAAAGCATATGATTATGCTTCATGAAGTCTGTGTTAACACCGACTTTGAGAAAGGGATTTGTTGGGATAGGGAAAGGTTGCCTATGAGTAACACTTTCCATAGCATTTGATAAGGAGTGACGTAAATGAATGTCATTATTCAGTCGTTCATGCCTAGGAATGGAGTATCGCCGTCCTGTGGTGTAATGATTGTAACACGAAACTCTGATACCAGCGGTTAATGACAATAAAATATATTATATGAAGCACATTATATACAACGTGAATGGTGTCTGTAATTGATGTTTTACCATTTACTCATTATATTCCATGATTTATAAATTTAAATCCATTGATTATGATTGCATGATTAGAAATTACCAAGGACGGTTCCTGAATTTCCCTGCGGCTCTGTATTTACATTCATGTTCAATCGATCTGAAAGACCTAACTTTTTTCCTCCGTTCTTCATCTTTTCACCATTTATTTAAAGGCTCGACTTAAATGGCTTTTGTATTGTTGTTTATTAATCAGAGCATCGGAAAGAAATTTCACTAAAATCGATCCCATGTTTGGACGAATAGAATCGTGTTTTCTCCTCAGCTTTACTCTGCTCCGTTCCCTTCTTTCTGCCCCTCACTACCTTTGTAATCTCGAATTCTTAAGTTTTCCCTCGTCCCATTTCCCTTCCACATCCTTATCATTCTTCCTCCACCCTTTCCTACACATATTTCCCTCCTGCCCTCCATTTCCTACCTCCTCCTTCGTTTACCCTTGTCTCCGCCTGTCCTTCATGTCGCATCCCCTTTTCAAAATCCAGTTTCACACCCGTCGTTTGAATGCTCGCTCCCTGTCCTAAGGACCCCCTCACTGCTGCCATTATGCTCCTCCGTCTTCTCTCTCTCTCAGGATCACCAGATATCAAATGCGTCTCGAATATCATCTCTGGGCCTTCGTCTCACTTCAAATCTCTTCTCTTTTTATCCCCTCTTCTCTCCGGGGTCGCCTTTTTGCGTCTATTTCTTGACCTCTTCCGAGAGCTCTCATCGATCCTATCCAATCTCGCTCTCATTCCATCCTTTCCTTTCACCACCTGGCTTCTTTTTTACCCTCTTCCGTCCCTGTTTTCACCATTCTTCCCTTCAGTTCCTCGCGTTCTTTCTCTTTTTCGTATTTTCTTACTCGTCTCTTCCCCCTACTTTTTACTCGCTTTGGCTTCGTTTCAGCCCATTCATCTGTCTGCATTTTCAGTGCTTTGATTCGTTCAATTTTCCGCCTATATTATGGAAGCTTTCTGATTTTGTTCTGCGTCACTTCCTGTGTCAGGAATGGATAACTTTATGTCGACTTTGTGATATATTTCATGAAAGAAGCTCATCCGTAAGATGGATAGATTGTTAATCTGTCGTATAGGTGATTGGTGTCAGCCGCTTGTATCGATGAAAAGTTTTTAATCAATGAAATCAGATTATATCGTACGTACCCTTTTTTAAGGGTTAGATGTAAGAAGGTATTCATCCTCCTCAATCTCACGCTAGTAAAGAAGATTTATTACTATTATTTTGCTGGAAAGGAAAATTGACGGGCTCCCGGATAGCCAAGTGGGCAACGTGTTCGATTTCAGTGAAAGCGGTCCTGGGTTCGAATCCCGGTGGGGGCCTACGTGCGTAATGACCTTCGAAGCACTTTTAACAAGACTACCAGAGGAAAATTGACTCGTCTGTTACTAATATATAGATTTATAACATATTTGTGGAAAGGTATACGTTATATTCATTATTTCAAATGTTTATTATTTCACTCCTTAAGCCGTTATGTACGTATAAAATCATGTGTTGTAAAGTCACAGCAAAAGGAGTATTATAGATCTCTAGATTATTAATTTATTTGGCGAGATTAGGTACCAATTGGCCGATTCTACGAAGCATTACAAATCGTAATATTTTCTTCTGAATGAATTGAAGGGAAAGAAGAAGAAACAGATGTGGGTGGCGGAAACCACGAAAACTGTCAAGAAACACAAACAAAAACAAAATATTAAGTGTCAAAATTGAAAAAACCTCATCTTATATGTAGAATGTTTGTATGTGTGTGCAAGTTCGCCTAAAACTCGAGAACCAGATGTCGCACGACTTTCAAACTTTGAAGATTGTTAAATTTCTTCCCCGGACAGATTTTTGATTCACCTACCTGCCACCTGTTCGACTCCAGACGCTTAAAACTTTTCCATAAGAAATGTACGCAAAGCTCACTTACATCGCTCGCAGGGTTTCTTTGATCTGCAAGATTAAATTAAAAAGAATAGCCGTACGAAATNAAATATAAAGTCAAAATTGAAAAAAACCTCATCTTATATATAATGTAAAATGTTTGTGTGTGTGGTGCAAGTTCGCCTAAAACTCGAGAACCAGATGTCGCACAACTTTCAAACATTGAAGATTGTTAAATTTCTTCCCCGGACAGATAAGAGGCTATATTTCGATTCACCTACCTGTCACCTGTTCGACTCCAGACGCTTAAAACTTTTCCATAAGAAATGTACGTAAAGCTCACTTATATCGCTCGCAGGGTTTCTTTGATTTGCAAGATTAAATTAAAAATAATAGCCTTACGAAATTAAGACTAGCACCAAAAGAAGGAAAATCGAATGAAGATTCTTATTCCGCTCTCTGAATATCGCTTTCAATTCGAAATTGCGAGAATTTTGATAAAGAAAGACGAAAGTTTTTTGATAGTTTGTCGTTGTAAACAACCGGCCCCCCTGACGACCAATTTCATTGCTGAATCCGATCTTTTGCCTTTTCATATAAGAATACATTGGGATTTGAGGCCAGATTAGATATGTTGATTTATCTTTTGTTAAAACAGGACTAGTATATTTAATTCTTTCTCTATTTTCCCCGTTGAGAATCAACGGGCACTTCAACAAGTTATCTATGTTGTAGAATACAGTACAATCGCCTTTAGTATATTTTTGCTTCCTCCATTTTTTCTCGTACTTCTTACACCTCAAAGGGAAATTACAACAGCGATTTTTACGTCTTACAGCAGATTTTTATCGTAAGACCGACTCCTATAATTACTCACCACCACCAGATAAGTTATTGAGGATACTGTTTGCGTTGTCCGGTTTCTATCTTTACTGTAAGGCCCCTATCTCAGTATTACATCCTCTGCATCCACGTTCGTGGATCTCCTCCCTGAACATGCTTCTCTCGGTTCCCTCTTCACATTTTTTCGTTCCCTACCCCGATGAGATCCAACCTTTTTTCCTCTTCTTTATCTAGAGACGTTCCTTCCCTAGCAAATTCTCCTTCCCTTTCACCCGCTGCCATTAATTCTGTTCTTCTTCGTCCAATCTTCCTCCATCCCCCGATCTCCCGATGACATGTTTCCCCTCCGCTTTCCCCAAATCTCTTCTCCATGCGTTACCTCACCCTTTCTCCGATCGCCCCATGTGTTCCCCAGAAAGCTCGGAATTGGTCGCAGAAATTCCGAGAATTTGATATTTTAGTCGGAAAACGTCCTCTAATTTGAAAGTTGGTCCGTTTTGAATAATGAAGACGAGTCGATATTAGCCGAAATTTCGATATATCCTCCTCGTGTATATATTTAACCAGTGATCATAATGAAAATTGGAAAGAGGTTCCGAACTCAATATGAACAAGGAATCTTGATTTCATTACATATACGGCAGTCATTAGGGGAGGAAAATTAAATTAAGATAATTTTAGCGGAAATCAGTTTTCCTCATTGCGCTTTCGGAAATGATTGATCGAATTAATGTGGAATGGATATATACCCGTCGATTTGGTAGTACACCGAATTTTATGCACCAAAGTTGAACATTTATGGATATGATCCGTTAACCATATATCTTTTCATTCATATAATAAAAATGAAAATTTTCGCCATTATTATGTGTATGCTTTCACGTAGGAAATTGTTATCGATGATAGCATCAATTGTACATTTTTAGTTTAACGTATTCACTACGGATACCTCCATTTCCAATGCACTTATCACTCCAACGGTGGAGTGATCCGCAGTGAACGTGTTAAAGTGGATTCGAGAGATTACGAGTCTCAAAAATGTTTGTAAGTCTCATTTCCTTATCTCAACGTTATGCTCGTTTGTGTTCGCACTTATGTATGATGTTTCTTTATATTTAAACTCGTCCATATGTTTCTTCACGCAAAATCGTGCGTATAACCAGAACTTCCTGATTATGTTTTGTTTGTGCCCCGTGGATATTGGCAATCGTTCTCCGTGTCTATTTCTGCTACTGCCTTCTTCCCTCATGGTTATGTCTTCAACAAGAACGTTTAATATTAATTATGAAGTATGTTCTAGAAGAAAGGGCTCCATCGGATGCCATTGAATCGAGTATACAAATATAGAGATTTGTCCTTTTTTCCTTTGATTAGATCCAACCTGTTGATAAATACGTATAGTTAAAATTATGGAAAAATCGAAAGGAAGAAAACACGCAATAGGGCCATAGTTTCTGTACTGTAGGATGTTAAGAACCGAATGCATTACAAATGTTTTCATGTAACGAAAATTGTAACGAGGGACAGAGGAAAGCGTCGACAGCCACAAGGCTCGCGGCAGCAACAAGGCTCTGCCTACTGTTAGATTATGACGAAAATGTTAAATAAAGATTAGTAGTAAATAATACTGCCAGTACAATTTTTTAACAACCGTGTCGTGTGCTCGAATATTGTGGATAAAGCTAAGTGTATGTTCCTATTTCGTTCATTGAATAAGTTTTCTTTTACGTTCGATTTAAACGATTTTCCTGTATAATTCAGTCTCCTTCGCATACGATGTTCACACATACGCACATGCTTGGAATGCATAATTGTAGTACATAAAGCTTTAATTTTTAAATTAATTTATTTTTCTTGATTTTCTTGTTGAAGTTGGGGTGTTATTCTTTATTCCTGGAGTAGCTAATCATAAGTAAAGGATAAAACTTATTGCTCTCAAGTATCTACATTTTTATTTTGCGTAGACAATTTTTATTAAATAAAATAAACCTGGGTAATTTTTCGAAGTTAAATCTTATCCTTATGATAGCTTCTGATCAAACCAATAATAATAAATTAACGTAATAGAATTAATAAGATTTTCATGGTCAGATGGTCCTACTGACAGATTTTAAATATCGTGCCCTCCCGTGAAAAATGCTTAGTACTTAATATTGGCCAGTATATCAACGGAATTTCTTTCCACAGAGGATATTTGCACACGGTTACGAAATGTTGGTTAAATATTATGAAGGTTCGAGTCTGTGATCAAGAGGGAATTCCCTTAAACAGAGAATTTTAGAATAAATAAAGCTGAAATAGATGGAAGAATTGTTAACCTACGCATTCTAAACCGTTTTTTTATTTCTAAATGTTCAAATCGTATAGATATCTCTCACCGTTAATGATTCGTGTAATCCTTTTTACCGGTACGGCCGGTAGGCAATGCGCCTTAAACATTCAATTTGTAAATTTCTTCGAGAATCCGACGAATGATATTCGCTACGAAGAACTCCTTCAATCGAATCGAATTGTCAATTTAATTTTCCCTTTCCTTCTGTTTCGCTTGCATTCAGCTAACCTTTTTTTCTCGCAAATTGTAAATTCATTCTCCTTTCATCCGCCTCTTTCTCTCTCTCCGTTCTGCCGAAGTCTTTCATTTATTCTTTTCAGGAACTTCTTTTTTCCTCCCCTTATTTCCATATCCGACCGTTTCAACTCCCATCTTTTCATTCGTTCCGCCCTCCACTCTACGGATTCCCTATTCTCCAATCCACATTTTCCCCAAGTTACATTTTCCTGTATATCTTATTCAGCCGAATTTTCCGAATTTATACCTGGGCTGATGGGAATTTCACGTGATTAATAGGAAGTTTATTTTGGCAGAAAATGGGAAGACGTGTTGCCAAGAACGGTGTACAGCTTAGCTCGGCTGGTTTACGTATTGGTCGATAGATGTGGTAATTATATATTAATTAACAACAAAGCGTAAATCGTAGGTCGGAATTACTGACTCTTTGATATCTAATAGTTGAGCACGATACACGATATTTGTCTACAGCGATAAGCGATAGTGAGACATACACTTGCTCTACCTTTCAGTAGGTTAATACCCTTTAATACTCTTTGTACAATACAATTTCTTTCCTTCCTTCGTACCTCACCTCTCCTTTTAAGTCATCTAACATATTTTTTCTTCGTCTTCCCCTCCTTCTTTTCCGTGCAGTCTTACTTCATGGACTTTCTTTGGCAATCTGTCTCCTCTCAATAGTTGACCCAGACAGAAACATAATAAATTTAATAATTTTATTAATATTAGCGATTAAAGATCCGATCTATAGCTTCCGTTGCTAAAATTCAGTTATCTAACATTTAAAAAGTGTTGAATGTGTTATATTGTAGTTGAGAACTATTTTAGCACAAGAAAGTGAGTATATATACAGGAAAAAAACACGAAAGCGTCGCGACACTTTCATACCGCTGAAATACCGTTAGGTATCATGGGTGGATAAATTATACACCCCGGGTCCCGGGTTCGATTCCCGTTTGGGGTCTACGTGCGAAATGACCTTAGCTGTCGAAGCACTTTTAACAATTCTACTTCTACTAAATTTCAATTTATTATGTATAACCAAGTTTACATTACATAAGCGTTCTACCTTTCGGTTGGTACATGCCTTAATTTTCCCTATTTAGTGTCATTCCTTTCGTAACCTGGTAAGGTACCCACCCTATATGTCATATACCATCCTTCGCCTTTGTCTTCCCTCATCATTGCCTTTTTGTATTCTACCCTCAATCACATTCTTCAGCAATCCCTCTCCTCTCAATATTTGACCCACCCATTTCCTCTGTCTACGCTTAACTATTTCAATTAAAGCCTTCTACTCCCCAACTGCCTATAGCACCTCTGCGTTTGTTATAATAAAATATTTCATTAAAATAACACATATTAAATATAAGATAATTATATATTGCATATAACATTTATATATATCTGTATATCTTTTGTTACATTTTGTCACAGTACAATTTGACGAAGTGTTTGAAGAAACCGTTCACATAGTTTCAAATTTATCTTTGGTTAAGGTGAAATCACCGTATAAGAATTGGTTTGATTTACATTAAATACGATGATATATATCGCGAATACTTAAAACATGCTTAGATAATGGTTCGAGTTAGTCCAGTTTCGTAACGTTTGGGATATGAAACGATATCGTTTTCGACTTTTTGGGATACGGTCGACATTTACGAGGCATCGTTTTCATCTTTATTTATTACGTATAACCAAGTTTACATTACAAAATTACCTTTCGGCAGATTGTGTCGATTCGGTAAATTGGTTATTAAACAGGTAAAACCTGCAAGCCGTTTGTAACTTGTTAAATTACATTTATAAGTCTTTTGCCCTTATTTCTTGGGAATATTAATTTGAGAACTACAATGGTTACAGTTATGATTATTTTTTTCTTTAAGTTAACTCAGATGTATTTAAGAATCAGAACCACTTATGTAGTCAGAACCCCTCAAGAATCAGAACCACTTGTATGAGTCCGATGTAAAAAATTGTAAGTTCTTGAAAAAATTAGAGAGAAGTTAACGAAATAGTCCTATGTACGATTTTTCTTAATATTCTAAGTTTTAACTAAAACTGTCGATTCGAATGCCCCATAAATCGGGGAAATTCTATGAAGAAGCAATTCGTATTTTCGTGAACATAGCCTGTCTGGTAAGATGTCACATCAAGAAATATCTGCAAGTGTATTTTTCTCGTCTTTAAAGCCTTCCCATTTTCCCTTCTATTTCTGCACCCTCCGCTGTCTCTCCTTCTCCACATCTCTCTACACGACGTCGAAATTACCGCTTCCAAACTTCACCCCAACTCGCCCTTGTTCCTCCCCTTCTCTCACCTCCTGTGACACCGCATCCTCTGTTACTTCTCTCTTCCGCACCCTCTCTCTCTCCGTCACTTCAGTTCCCACTCTTTTTTCTCACCATCACGTCACTCGGAAACGTCTCCCATCACACCCACTCCCAATGCGGTACCATTTCAGATGACCTTCCTTATTAACGACTGTCTCACCTGATCCGTTACTCCCAGGGAGACTTTTCCCTCATACGCCACCCCCGTTCTTTTCCGCCTTTCTGTCTCTATCCATATGTATCGCGCATTTCGTGCGGATTTTGTTCTCTCCGCGTCGCTTCTGCTGCTGTGGGAAGCGTCGCAATGTGACGCACGTTTTCATTAGACCCAGTTTCCTTGTACTATCTAGCTTAAATCTGCCTAGTAGAATTTTTAGTGAAGCCTCCCTTAAGTTTGCTCTATTTGTCTTACATTAGAGTATTCGTCGTGTATTTTCTTGCATAGGCGTACTTTAAAATACGCCCGTTTCAATTTTCTAGAGAGGTACGTTCTGGGGCGATACATCATTGTTACTATCCCTCCCACAAAATTACCGCATTCCAAAGATCTTTTATTGTTTCTGCCATCAATATTTGGAATTCCTTACCCATTACTCTAAAAAATGCATCAATTTAAATAATTATATTATAAGTATCTTCGGATGTTGTAATACAATTGTATATTGTGATATAAAATTGTGTATATATTATATAATTCTAAATTGTATCAATTTTTTGTTTCACTGCGACAAAGTATGAGTAAAGTATACTTTTTATATACGTTTTGATTTTGTCCTTAGATGGCTTTCTGCTACAGGACATTAATAAATATTGTTATTATTATCATCATCATTATTATTATTTTAATAGCAACGCATGACGACGTTTCAATGTTTATTCTGTTTATGGCGACGCGTGGGGTATTGTTAGACCATTTGCAGTGAAACGAAAACGAACTAAAGAGAAATCCTCGATTTCACTGCGTCACTCGTTGTGATAAACATTGTGTTACTCGTTGAAAAAAAGTTTTCATACAAAGATCTGTGGAAGACTTCCATGTATATGTACAAAAATTGAGAAACGAACTACGTACTCATAGTAGGTTAAAACCAAAATATTCACGGAAATAATTTTTGACAAGCTGCTATTGAGCTTATTAAAATAATTTTCATTTCTTAAACTTACCTCTGTGACCAGAAATAATCTTAAACAACGAATATGCGAATATTTCTTTTGCTATTAATATTCGGTATTCATAAGATATTGTTTCATTTGTTGTCACAAAAATATACCCCAAGTCTCGTTGTGAAATATTCAGAATTTGAATATAAATAACTTCTCACTACCTGAAGCTTTAAAACTGTTCTCATGCTGCCGTATGACTTCTTCGAAAGAATGTTACATGTAAGCTGTTTGTAACTAGTTAAGTAATGTTTATAAGTCTGTCTCCCTTATTTCTTGAGAATATTGGTTTGAAAACTACAGTGGTCACAGTTATAATTATGTTTTCTGTAAATTAACTCAGCAGTATTTTAAAATCAGAACCACTTAAGAGTCCTATATTAAAAAATTGAAAGTTTATGAAAATAATGTAGAACTTTTATTTATTAGTGATTCATCTAAGTGCATTATTATTTTACATTCGAAAATTAAAAGAATTATATTTAATCGAGTTATAATGTAACGTACATACATGTGCTTCTTAATTCTTGACAAATATGACGGCGTTTAACCTTTGTTAAATACTATGTTTGTTCTTTGTCTAATATTTTAACATCGAGGGGTGTTTATGGTTTCTAGGAAATAAATAAATAAAGTGTCGTATGGGAAACACCAGGAAATTGATCTATTCATATTTTACAAGTTAACTATGTCAGTAAAGATATCATGACACCCCGCAGTTGAATTGTTCTGGAATCTTCTCATACTGATTCTTAACCTGGAGAGAGACAGCGGTAGATATATTTTCGAGATGCGACGCTTTCGCAGTTCGTCATTCCGCCAAACGAATGGCGTTCAACGAAACGGGAGCGACGCAGAAACGAGAACGTTCCGGAAAACGACGCTACTCACAGAACTACGTAAATAGGATAGTGGCTGCATATACCGCCTATCGGTGCTAACCCTCCACCGCAGGATACAGAAATAATCGAACCACTAGTTCTATTTCGAGGCCCTCTTTCTCTCACGTGCGCACTCCCATTTATACGCGGACGCATACTACTCCCGCCTTTCCGCGCCCGCCGTTCCTCACTTTTCTTGTCTCTCGCTGCTTTTCGCGCGCTGAATTTTCCCGTGAGCAATGCCTTTTGATGTACGGCGGAGTTGTGTTCCTTGAGCGCTGTTACCAAGGGGAGGGTTGTTGGTGGCGGTTGTCCACGGATTGGGGAGGGGGGGTGTCATTCACCGGGTCCTTTTGCTGCGCGGTTTGAGCCCGCGCACATTTTAGTATGATCGCATTCCGCGGGTAATCCTAGTCTTCTCGGTATATTTGTTGGCGCCGTTACAGAATTTAAGTTGCGTTTGGATTCGGGGAAATCTCTTTAGATAATATCTTGCCTCCCACGTTGGGTTTATCCGCCCTTATTGCCGCTGCCTCGTGGTTTTATTTCACATGAAGAGAGTGCTCGATCTTTCGCGCAGGTCGTTCTCGATTCTTTTTCACATTTCAGTGGTTTCTATAGTTAACTATTTGAATACGCAAGAAAGAGGTTTGTTTTCAATACTCTGACTAAGGTTTGAGGATTCACAAAATGAGTAAACAGCGGGTATATGACGAAAACTATGTCATAAGGATCTAGGATTTGATTCGCAGAAACTCAAGGGAAATAATGATTTTAAAACGTGCCCAATTCGAGCTCCATTCGAACTAATTTTTTTAAAGCATTCTACATTTTATTATTTATTTTGTACACATGTGTAGAAGATCGTAAATAGCTAATAACACGTTTATGGTATTGCTTGCATCATGTATTTTCTATCATCAGGATCCCTATAGTCGAAAAAGATTCGAAAGACTAAAATAGCAGTGGATGCGTTTGTTGAAAAATGTACTTCGGGTATGGCTGTAATTCTCCATCCTAATTTGTAATTACAGTGAAGTTATAGTTTAAAGGCCCAAGAGGTTCCTTACAGATGGAAATTAATGGGGAAAGAGACTATGCAAAAATTTTAAACATTTTGTAATTAACATCGTGTAACAGAACGGATACTCGGCAGTTTCCACAAGAATTTTTCTTTCGCCTTTCCTTTCTATGGAATTCCACCGAGTTAAGCTGCAGCACATTTATTGTATAACATCATACAACTTTCTAAAATGCCTAAAGGTGTTACATGGCAACGGACCCTAATGTATGCCTAAACCTGGCCCTCTCTATTCGAATGTAAAAATGTAATAAGTAAGTAATAATAAGTGATGTAATTTAAAATAAAATCCTTTCATACTCTAATAATAATATTAAAGACGCTCGCTGATTTAATTTTGATTGGTTTATATCTAATCCAGTCTTCAACAAACAAAAATACATTTGTTGTTTCTTCGAGGTTGAGAGTTACTTCACATTAAGAACAGATAACCATCTGATTACTTCATTAGATGCGTTCAATAGCCAGAAATTATCGCAGTGGATGGAACGTGGTTTATTGGGGTTAGTTTTACTGGCGAAATTATCCACTTTCACTAGTAAAAAGTTTCGTGGTTCAAATAAAAAAATTGAAAAAGGGGGGAACCGCTCTTTTTAATAACACCTTCCTTGTGGCTGTAATAATCCGATATCCGTTCCTCGCATTCTTCATTTCTATATTAAAATTTCAACGCAGTTATCATCGTCCGTTTGTTTCGTTGCCATCGCATCAACCGAGCAGGTTACCAGGTTGATTTCCTCGGAGACTTGAGAGATCACGACAGTGTCACCTCATGCCGCTGTTAAGAAGAATGATGGCACCAGAGAAGAATAATTCCGCCTTTTTATGTCTCCAAAAAGGCGGTCGTCCCGTTAATATATCACGCCATAATATCACGACTGAAATAAAAAAATCTGGGCGACGATACGCTTCAAATTAATTTTAATCCACGAATTAAAGAGCTTTTGAACATAAAACTGTCTCGTTTCATAGGGGAAAAGTTGTTGCAGCAAAATCCCATCGGAAGCATTAATATCGGTAAATCGTCACAAAATTTAATTTACGATTTCGAATAACCATCAATTTTATTAGCGACGATGGGAACGTCGAAGCCAGCTGCTGTTGGAAAAAAGGCGCATTATGTGATTCGAAGCGAGATATATGGCGGGGGAGGGCTAATCGGATCCTATTTGCGATCCCATTAACTCCACAGCAATAAATTCACTTCCGCTTTCAATTAATACGAGGCTCATCTAAATGCGCGAAAAGTTTTCCATGATGGAGCATTGAATTGATCGATAAAAGATCCACGAGGTGGAAACACTAGCGTAAATCATCGAATTAATTAACCCGAAATATAAATAATCCCCGGAAAGTACGGCATGAATGAACATGCTAATTTTTTCGGTTTCATAAACGGGCGATCGGAAACTAAGTTCATTTCCGCAATGCAGTATGCAGAAAACATGAGGCAGACGTCCTAACCATGAGCCTTTCCACCAAAATGCTCCCACCGCCCAAGGGAAAATAATATTGTGTTTCCTCCGGGACATTTCAAGCCTTTTTGCTCCTAAAATACGCGCATCACTCATTACGGCACGAGTCTTGCGCTCCTCATTAATTCAGGGACGTCTAGAACGAAATCTGTGCCTTAGCGTTTTTGAGTGCACTAAGGTGATCCATTTCCATCTCGTGACCTCGTGATCGTAGCGCTGTTCCATCTCCGGAGAAGATGAGTAAATTCCACTTCCTTTAAAGATATCTCAAGTCGCGGGATATACAGGCAAGTCCCAATGTATTTTGGAGCTGCAAGAGAGGAGACTTAAGGGAGCCCTCCCCAGTGATACTTTTATGATATTGCTGTCATCCAATTTGTTTACGTAACGGTATCGTATAGTAAAACCGTATGATTAAAAACTTGAGTCATGCGATGTACTGTTTGTTTAGGATTCATTATTTATATGTTCATAAATTCTGAAAAATCCAGAAAAAGCTGACTAGTTGTAATGTATTATTATTTTTGCGGTACTTATGTGTAATATATTTAATATTTATGTGTTTGTGTACAATAAGCACGTAGGTAGTGAGTATATATTGTTTGTATAGCATATTTATAGTATATATATCACGTAATTATGTAGACCAAAGACTGCCTCCAAGCATTCAGCCTAACATTATTTTATGTTTTATAACAAAATATTATAATAATATTCTATATCAATTGTAATAGTTATTACTTTGTATAACGTATTGATATATCCATGCATACAGTTACCCAGAAAACACACGTTGTAGTCATTAATTTGAAAATATCCTGCGTGAATCCGTGGGTTTTGCTAAGAGTTGCTACAAAATATTGGCAGGCGTTATAGTTACGTCATACGTTGGATAGTTTTTCACAAGGTGGGAATCGTTGAAAGGAAGGAAGTGTAATATTAGGTCAAATATGCTCAATATGTTCTAAGATAAACGTTCTGGGAGTGCGTTGTGGATATTATTTGTCCGCCCTTTGACATCCGATAGTATACAGCAAAAATATTAGGAAAATACATGCTGTAAATAGGCGGTTAAAAGATTTTTCCGCGGTGATCGGCAACGGTGGCGGACAAGAGAGATTTGCTGTGCATCCTCACCAAACGCCGAAAGTAGACTCGCAGGATGCATGTAGAGATGTTAATGCAAAGAAGAGCAACCTCTCTCAGCCATATAATTGTTCTTTGAGAACTGACGCGAAATATTATCAAATATCTATTGCACTTTTCCGTATTTAAGTATGGTTGCGTAATTGTGTAGCTGTTGAAATCGTTGGGCCCCTCATGAATTTTTAGCAATCCAAAATCTGTCAATTTTCTCTTCTTATTTAGTCATTTTTTTGACAGGAAATTTATCGGCGAATAATTCACAATCACACCAATTGAGGCAGATAAAAACATTTTTGTGGAAACCTGACTACGTTGTATTTTTAACGTTTTCTGATTCAGGAGTCCAACTTCAAATTCAGGCTATTTTTGTCGACTTTTTTCTTCCTCTCGGTCCAATAAAAATGTAACTTCCGTTTTAACAGGTTAGAGCGCTCATGTAACCTGCCGAAAATTCGATTCCATCCATTCTTAGCGGCATGAATTGACGGTGAATGTATCGATGGTATTACTTGATACCCCGTCTTTTAATGAACAAGTTCCTTTCTTTTAATGATCGAGGTCGTCCGTTCACAGCATTTGGCTCCTCTTCGCGGTAAGGAGTATTCCCTATCTTCTGCTGACAATTAAAAGTTTCGTAACCTCTGGGAACAAAGTAACCCTTCTGAAATCACCGCACGGTCTTAAAACTTCGATGTCTCCAGTTATGTACCTTATCCTTTGGCTTTCTTAGCTGGAGGCTGCGAAGCACTGAAGTATGGACGTAACAATTTGGGAAGTGGGTCGTTCATTTCTGCTTTTACGTTCCGTAAGTTTTTGGTATTATAAAAGACGTGGAAGATCATAATATTAAATGTTTAGGTTAACAAAGACGTTTTGGTACTAAAGGGATACATTTGATAAAGAACGGTAGAAAATACCACTTTTAATATTTAGTTACCATTCTACTCTTTGGGTAGTAGCGTGATGCCGGATTTGTGACATATACGAACCAGTAGGTCACTTTACAACTCGTGATGCTACCCTTATATAAAGAAAAAGTGACTAAATTGGTACGTTTTTTTGCAAAGTTTGTGATTATGTCTAGAAAAATTTCGGGTATTTGGGCTATTTTATTCTAAACTAAATTTTGCAAAAATTTTAAAGATGTCGATACCTATGATATGAATAGGTATTTGAATATACGTCCTTGTATTATCATGAACGCATTTTTTATAATTTCCACTTTTTCTGACATTGAAAATTCGTAATGAATTTCAGAGAGCGAAGATGAAAAACTATAATTTTGACTTTATAAAGTGAGTAATCCGTGTCAAAGGGATGATAATCATGCCATCAAAACCCATACATAATCACTCGATGCAAATTTTACATACTTTTGCATATCAATAAGAATAAAGGAGGCTGAAAATTTTCTGCGTTGGCGAATTTCGTTCGAATGTGAGGTTGCCAGTAAGAACCTCTCACATCATCCATGGTTGTTACAAAGTTCAATGTCTCTTCTTAAATCATCTTCTTTCAATTATTATGGTACTTGTGTATATTGGCCCAGAAAATTTGTCTCCGTGATCTGAGTCTGAAAACTGTGAGTGGAAAAAGTCCAAGTAAGTGCCAAGAGTAGCGCAGTGACCCATTGAATAACTCTTTCCGTAGAATACGAAAAGGGGAGACCGAATGGGTTGACCAATGACAAATGAATCCCGTTCAGTATCATTCATACCTCAGTAAGTTTCATATTATCGCAATAATGAACAAGCCTGTGACAAATTCGAAGAAAGATTCATTCACTATGTATTTTACGAAAGACAAATGAATAATATTCCGTTCATGAAGGTACGGTAGCTGGGACGTTTACAATCTATGTCCGCATTATAGAGTCCCTCGTAGTTTAAGAAGCTCCGCTACCATTTCTGAATACATCTTCCGTAACTTCCGGAGTCCCAAGGGGTAAAAAAAAACTCCGTAATGGGGAAGGTCATTTAAGGAGGAGATAAAAATCTCGTTCTTTTTTCGAGGTGTTTTCCAAGCTACTATCTGGAAAGCGTAAAACATTACGCTACGGGTCTTATGCAAATGAAGAAGGGTACTGGTAATTAATGGCCCTTCTTTTATAGGTAAACGTTATCCCGCTGATATCTATTCAAAGAAAGCATAGCCTCCAAATGGATTAAGAGAATTTTGAATGGAAAATTGGGAAACGAGGGACAGAACTTGAATGAGGATATCGGCTTGAAAAAATGTTTGCGTGCGTTAATCTTGTGGATTTTTCAAATTTTGCGAGGTTTTAACGTCGTTAAGTCTGGTCTTAACTTCCTATAATCCAATCAGCTGGCATCTGATTGCGATCCGCAAGTGATTCATGGCACAGGTTCTATTCTATCTCATTTGGGGTAATAATAGTAATTATTAAGTTATTGAAATGCGAGCTAGAATAAAGAGAAGAATCCTTTGTTTTTTATCCATTCTCTCGCCTAGCACATTCATATTTTCGGAAACGTTTACTATTTTTCGGGTAAATGTTTATACTTATTCCAAATTCCATCCTTTTATCTAATGGTTTTAATCCCAAAAATTCTTTCTTTAAATCTTTCTATGAAATAGGGTTAGTTGTAAGAAGGGACTAGCTAGTCTCAATCTCTTCCTGAATTAAATTCGTGTTATTATTATTATTGTTTTTGAACATATCTTAATTTTATATAATAAGTTATTATGAAAAAATGTCATGTTTTTTTATAGATAAGAGAAAAAAATTTTGTCAGCCAAATACGGAATTTAAAAAAAATCTCTTTATCCAAGTGTGCAGCTGTATTACTCTGGGGTTAGACAAAACAAACGTCTTTTTTATTGGGCGAAATTGGGACTAGAGAGTCCCATCTTCCATTTAATCCTTGTCAAAATAACACGAATATGTAACATTTAAAAAAGTATAAACTATAATATGTTCATATTTTAAGAAGCTCAGAGGTTATAATATAATATAATAATCTAAATAAAAGAAGGAAAGACGTAATGGTTTTGTGGAGAAAGAAGCTGATTTTTTCCACTGCAGAAAAACATCCAAAAAGAGTAGGGCGGTGTGAAAAAGTGTCTATCGTTGTCTGTTTGGACTACCAAAATTCCTTTGATACATCGTTCAGTTCCTGAGATATTCGAGTTAGCTTCCATCGACAGTCAACTGTTGTTTGGTTGTTCACATCTCCGTGAATTCCGCTCGGAACTTCCATCGGTTGAATTTGGAAGTATCCAGTGTGTTAGTATTTCGATCGTTGACTTAATAATTAAATTAGCTTATAAAGACCGATAACTGTAGAGTTGCTGTACGTCAGGAAATCGGTTGAATTATCTTTCATTAGCTCTTATGTTCAACATATAACCTTCAAGTTTCGCGGATGACACAGTTATATATAGAAAAATATCAAGCGAGTAAGACTAGGAATCCCTAGCGAACGACTTAGTTCGTACTCAACGGTGGTGCGAAAAATGGCAACTCGACCTAAACACAAGCAAATGCTCCGTAGTAAATTTTTTCGAAAGACTTAAAACTTCGATGTCTCCAGTTATGTACCTTATTTAAAGTAGTGGACTCGGTAAAATATCTCGGAATCACTCTTACGAATAACATGAACTGGAGCACGCGTATCCGTAACGTTTGTGCTAAAGCAACTAGAAAACTCAGTTTCGTTAGGAGTATTGTCGGTAAATGTGACGAAAAAGCTAGAGAACGATGTTATTTTGCGTTGGTTAGGCCTCATCTTGAATATGCATCAAGTATATGGGATCCGGCAGACGATACATGCATCCGAGAACTCGAGAAAGTGCAGCGGAAAGCGATACGTTTTGTTAAAAAGTGCTACGATAAAAAGCAAGCGTTACCAAAATGCTGTCAGATGCAGGTTGGGAATCCTTAAAAGATAGGAGGCTTGATAAATTTAGGGAAAGTACATTTGCGGAAGATATAGTAGATATTATGAGACCCCCCTGCTACCTTGGACGATCCGACAACGAGCGCAAAATAAGAGAAATAGATGCTACGACGAGTCGTTTTAAGAATTCATTCTTTCCGCGAACTATACATGATAATAATAGGCTAAAAAAATACTCCGAACGCCCGGTGATTTCACCCCCTGCCACACGCCGTAAGGCGGCTTGCAGGGTATTTATGTCCTTAATTTTGGAAGTAGATCATTAGATAGATACATACCCAAATGATTCATGTATCCTTCCGTATATATGGCTTTTGTGATCGGGGGCGAATTTTATCAATTAGAGGCCCTAGGAGCAAGAAACACTTTGTGACCCTACCAGATTATTCACCATAAGAGAAAAAACGTCTCTTTTCAGGACCCTTAACGGCGGGGTTTCAGCTAACCTTGTGCGCCTAATGAGAAATCCGTCCTTGCCTGTAATCACTGTTGTAAATTTATTGAAATTTAGAATATTTACACCAACAGGGTTCTGCCTTGAACATGAAATCACACTCCTGTCTAGCATAGATGAAGGGAATCGAACTGTCAAGTGACCATCGAGAAAATCTGATAAGATTGCCACGAATTCGTCCGTGAAAGATTTGCTCTCGCCCTTCGTAATAAGCCGTCTCGCTTTATGCACAACTGATCCTGCGAATCACGAAGGGGAAAAGTATTCTGGAAAAATAAATCTTGACGCGATCGACGCCTACCTTCGCAAGAAATACGTTCAGACAATGAAACTTCTTTCATGTCTTTCTAAGAGATTACGCCCATGGAATATGGACTGCCTTAGCAATATGTGCGGGTATCTTTTGTTACTTCCCGACGTTAAGGATAGATGTATCTACTTCAGGTCACATGTTTCACTCGTATCCAAATATTCAGCCATTTTGGTGGAATATATTAATCATATGAAATAATATCAGTAATCATTTCCACAGAAATCACTCGAAAATCTAATTAGAGAAATCAGAAATTAAAATTTTCCCCTGATTTTTTCAATTGCTATAGAAAAAGAAGGTAGTTTTATTTCTTACCCTATAGTAATTTATGGGTGGGCAATGTGTAATTTGCACGGATTCTTATAATCCGTACTACATATATTATCTTTCATTTTATTCATTGCTCATAAATATAATCATTACCGCATAAATATGACTTTGGTGCTATAATAATTTTTATTATAAATTTCATTCATATCGAAAATCTTATCTGTTTCAATGACCCCCATGCGGAGCGAAAATTGTCAGTTTTTCAATGCAAGTTTTTCATGATGTTTGCAAGGTAGGGATCCTTTTTCCTTAGTTAAGATAAAATCATCTTCTTTGAAATGGCCCAGATCCCTTCAAATAGTATCCGCTCTAAAAAGATATAAGCATGCTTCGGATATTATAGGAAGTTTGTATATTGAGGATAAGAAATGTCCCATAGTTATAACATTTTTGGTAGATGGCAATCCTGCTACTATGATACAAAATTTTGCTGTCGAATTTTGGAATTAGTAATTTATTTCCTCAGAACCGCGCCGTCCTATGGGTGCAAGGGGTGCATCGCGGTGCGGTGGCATCTAAAGGGCGACAACAGAAGCGTAGCCAATCGCTATTATTATCACAACAACATTATTTGTTATTTCCTTTGTGATTAACACGAATTATTTAGGATGGATTATGTTGCGAAATGAAAGATTGGCAAACATTTAGAGGAAAGAATTAGGGATAACTCAAGACGAGAAAATAATATTTGTGGAGTGGTTTTAATCGAAGAATTGAAATCAATAAATAGGAAGAATAAATCCTCCTTAAGTTTTAGAATATGTATTTTCTAGAGATTTCATCGGAGTCTTTACTAATTTGCAAATATTTTTGCGTATTTCATTGGAGACTTGACACTAAGATAATGATAATCAAAAGTAATGTTAACTATTAACTGAAAATGACCATTCACTACGTCAAGATACGGAATATGCACAACTGATGTTTGGATACCAATGCAAGCTGAGGAACAAAGTCATAAAACACTGGTTTTTCAGAGTCAAAATAATTTTTACCTGCAAATCAGGAAATGTATAGTTTTGGTATTCATTTTCAGGGGCGGCAAATTATGTTCGCACCCCGGCGGCAGATAGGCCGGGCGCGGCTCTGCATTTCCTAATTGCTTTCTCTTTAAGAAAAACTCCTACTTCCACTATCTTTTATTTGATGTCGCATGGAGGAAAAGATGCGGAATGTGGAATGGAGGAATAGCGCCTCGGAGATCGAACTTGCACGTGCAAGAAGTGTTTCGCGTGTGGGAAAAGAAAGTCTTTAGCATATCCCTCGATTACGGTTTAGAAAGGTATACTCATATGTGCTGTTGTGGCTTAAGGGTGTGGCGCGGAACTCGCTTTGTTATCGAGAGTCCCTTCGCAACCGAGCATGTGCTATCCGCGATGGGAATCGGACGCTATTCAGTAGCTGGGCATTGAGAGAGCAGATTCTGCTCAACCGAAACATAGTTTTTACTGATATTTCCACGGAATGTTGCTAAAGGGCTTATTTTTCCTTCTGGCATTGGATCTAATAGAAAAATCTGGATGTAGGGATGGGATGTATGGGAATTGCTTCCAGAAATTCTTTGGCTCGTTTGGTTAATTAAGACAGTCGGGAGAATTCGAGTCTCATCAGAAGGCAATGCGGAGTCTTTAAGGTTTGGTCAGAAACAAACTTTAAGCATTATCGTAGCTGTTATCTATCGAAAATCATGGATTTTCAGTTAAGGCAACGACTGAGTTCAAATGATTCAATTACAGTTTGTTTTTCGGAGAGACTCTTTCACGGTTATACCTTTGACAGACAACATTTCACGTGTCGTTAACACGATAGGTCTGTTTTCCCTTCTGTTACCTGCTTGGAGCGATACAAACTTTAACTTTTTTTATTTTTAACAAAATTAACTCTATCAGTAGAATTGTGGGTTGAAGTGTCATGAGGCGACATAGGGGACAGCTTCTGCTCTGTGTAAGGAGACAAGATCAGAGTTATCACACTCTCTCCCGCTAAGAGAAGATTATTTCGTTAGTAATTACAGCTTTTCTCCGTATTAGAATAAACTGTTCTGTTAGTCAAGAAATAGATGTATCAAAAGACTTGTAGATCACATTTGGAATGATTGATTAAATAATTAAATTGAATTTTAATTTTTCAATAAAAGGTTTTTAAAAACAATATTTATGATTAAATATCTAAATATTATTATAATAAGTGTCAGGAGATACTATTAAACTGCTGTTGTAATACTTAATCTTTAAAATTAATTTATCGTTTTAAACTGCATATCTTGGTAGTTTTGTTTGTCAAAAGATGTCATCCAACTTGGGTGTCGGCCAAGTGAGCGGGGGTCACAGAGGATTCACTATTAAAAATATATTTGTAAATAATCAAAGTTTTAATAAATTTTAAATGAATTATAACGCATTAGTTCGTAAAGCTTGTAGTAAAATTAATGGTTCCTTTTACACCACGGCGAGAGTGCTAAAATAAAGAATTACACCAACCTCTGACGTAAACCCTTTCGTCTTCATTCAGATATTACAGTTCTTAGCCATGTTGAATTTGATATCTTAGTTTGTAGTATTTTATAAAGACCTCTGGTGAAATGAAACATTTATTTGTTAGGATATTTTCGAATGAACATCTGGAAACTTGCATATGATATGCTTTGACTTTTTAAGGTCGTTAAGTGCTCACTTCTGATAAACTGCTGGATTTCGGGCTTTGATATGTATATTTTTACGATGATATTTACTCTTATCTACAAATATGTAAATAAAATTAGGAGATCGCGAACTGTACAAACTAATGGTGTATCATGTACTCAAGAAACATGCGAGGAATTCACGCAATTGTGCATGCTTACGTATTTCGAAGTTGCCGAGGAATTTTGGTTTCCTCGTAAATTGAGTAATAGCGGAAACTTAGTCCAATGAAAACTAAGGATTTGAACTTCACCTAAACGAAACTTTGTAGGCGCGGGTTTTAGTGAGCCTGCTTACTTCAACAATAAAATCTGAGTACAACGGCTGTAAATCAAGCGTGAAATGGTAGCTTCCGCGTCGAAGATAGTGAGTGCTCCAGTAAAAGTCTTTAAAGAAGTATACGGCTCCGTTACATGGAGTACTAAGGGTATGTTGTTGAGATGTGGAAAGTTTTTACTGGAATAACTGAAGAACATGAGATGTAAAATCTCCCAAGGTACATTATGTATTTTTCATTCGTTCGCGAGCGATGTTATTTTGCGTTCGGTGGGCCTCATCTTGAGTATGCGTGTAGTGAATGGGACCCTGGCCATAAGTGTTGTATTCGGGAATTAGAAAAAATGCTGCAAAAGGCGATACGTTTTGTTAAGAATTGCTAAGTTAAATCAGTGAGCGTTACTCAGATGCTTGAGGACGCAGGATGGGAATATGTAGAAGTTAGAAGATTTCAACAAAGGATTAATTTACTGAATAAATTTAGAGGATGTACGTTCAGAGATGATGTAGCTGATATAATGTATCCACCATGTAACAAAGGCCTTTCCGATACTGCGCTAATAATCAGGGAAATAGATGCTAGAATGAATCGATTCAACAATTTTTATACGCGAACGATACGCGAAAGTAATCGAATAGGAAAATAGTCATGGTGCATGCACCCCTTGCCACACGCCGATAGGCGGCTTGCATGGTGCTTACATAGACTTACACACATTTTTCTGTTTTTTCATGTAAAGGAATGCATGTATTAATAAGTTGCTTCTATCACCCTGAGAGCATTTCATTCTGCATAAGCTTGCGTATTTAAATAGGTATCTAAAAGAAGAAAAAATGGATTTACATAGTTACATCTGGAGAATTTTGAAAATTCTCTCTGTTCAATACTATCCGAAAACGGGCTGAGTTTCAGACGCGGGTTTTCTTCGGTCGAATCCGGTTTATTCTCCTCATTCTTGTATACATGCTCGCGAGTTACACGGCGAAACCAACAAAGTTACAGTGTTATATTGCCTTACGAACCTCTTGGCATAAGAATTTTTTCCACATGCAGGAATATGTTACACACACAGAAACAATAGTATTGTAAAAATGTATGCACACCATATATACTTGGAATGGGTCCATCTTCAAACGCAAAATCTCAATCGTAAAAATTTAGGGTCGACCTTTACACGAAAAAATTGGGAATACTATCAGCTTTAGAGAGGAAATAGAATGTTTTTATTCTAAACTAAACTAACTGATCCTAAAAAGTCTCCTCTTATATCTAACACTTTGTCATTTCAAATTAAACATTACGGTTAATAATTACCCCCTGCCACACGCCGAAAAGTGGCTTGCAGGCTATTTATGTAGATACAATACGTAACCGTGACTCAGTATCTAAAAGATGGTATCCGTTATGAATTCAATACAAAATACTCTTTTTATTCGAAGTATTCTCATGGCCTTTTCTTTGAATTCTCCTATTTGTTCCGATCGTACTTTACCGGTGCCTTTTCTTGGACCGAGAACCCGCTGACGTAGAAGCTCTTGCGTATTCCTTGGACTTGGTAGGACTAAGCTGGCTGGAGGATTGCCAGAGAGGTCAATAAGTAAGGATCAGTGGATAGGTCCGTACCTCAGCTGAAAAGGCCGGCTGCTCTCCAGTGGGATTTCCCCGAGATATGAGTCGTACTAATAAAATTTTGAGCAATAGAGGGAAAGGATATCGGCCAAATAGGGTGGATGTTACTTACGACTGTGTAGGTGGAAAGGTTATCTTTGTCTTCTTTCCTCAAAATGCCGTATGAGATTGAGGAGTGGGAAGAGATTACTATTTGATAAAGGGACTTGGGACTCTAGAAATTTAATTTGAAATCACGGTCCGTTATGTAGCAATTTTGGCGCTAGATTTGATGACTTTTGTTTCCTTTAGCGACATTGGTTTTTCTGTACGACGCGGTACTGTTTTAAATGTTTGCCCCGAAACCAATTAAAGATTTTGTTTAAGTTAAATTATAGCTCTACAAAGCATTTGCACGGATGTTCTATACGTATAGTCTTGAGAAAAAGAGTAAATTTGGGTAAAGTTGGGTAATTTTAAGGGCTCTCGGATAGATATGTGGGCAACGTGTCGACTTCGGTGAAG
>KZ308627.1:256632-267147 GCA_000376725.2 Ladona fulva
AGTTTTATTTTATTTTTTAAAGACCGTGGAAAATATCGACGAAGAGTTAAAACATCGTGTACGAATAATCCGTACACGGAAGCTCAGTGTTAAGAGAAATTAAGTTAATAGATGAGTCCTTAACCTTGAGAAATTCCATAATAGGTTAAATACAACAACGATGTATGAACAAGTTCCACTAGATTTATTTGACACTGCCGTTTTATTCATTCTACATGACTTCGTATTTTTCGGTTCAGTCACTACTTATCCCTTATGAAGGCCCGAAACTGGGCATCTCAGAGCAGTTAGAAACAATACATCGCTTACAGATTAACTACAAACTCACTAACCTTCAGTAATTCTTGTCTTCTTCCCCTTTCGTCCGTCATCTTTGCCCACACTCATTCTGTTTTTCACGTCCCCCTTTTCTTGATTCCAGCAGGGTGTTATTCTCTTTCGAGTTCAGACTTTAAGTTCATAATATTTCGTTTTTTTGTCTATTTTTCTTTTTTGTATCTCCCAAAAGCTTTTTATTTCTTTCAAATGTTCAACGACAATGGGTTGGATCTAAAAAGGGGGCTAAGAAGTCTCAATAACGCCCTTCAATAAAGACTATTACTATTCCTTTCCACTCTCCATAACTCCTCGTTTGTCTGCCCTACGGCATTTCCAGATTGTGAACTCTCTGTACCAACGGCTGCATAAGATAACGGGGAGGAAATATTTAGGAGCAAACCCGTTCGATTTTTTTGGAAGTCGCTGTACATATCTAAATCTGCATAAATACCGTGCAAGATGCCTTTCGGCGTGTGGCATAGGGAAGGGAACATACATTCATTCCTTTTCTAGTGCAACATGTAGTGTCGAGTACTTACCATCACAAATGGAAACTGATCGCGTCAAATAAATCTGGAGGAATGTATACGAATTCGTACACAGTTGGTGAATTATATCTGAACATGGAGTATCGATCAATTCCAGCGGAGCAAACTTGCATCGACGGAAATTTATAATCCCTGCCGCTGTTTTCATTCGCGTCCGATTTGGGTGATCACCTCCAGATTTTATCCACTCTTCCCTATTTAAACGTTAGCTGCAACGTGTACCGTTATCACACGCGGTTGGTTTTTCTCGTGGCCGTCGCTTATCCTTTACTATGTTCTTCCCCGTAGACGTCGTGTACGCTCGTAGCTCTATGTTCCACAGCTGGAAAAGTCTAAATGGACGGCATAAGCCTCGAGGACGTCGTTTTTTGCGCATATATAGCAGTTGGTTGCAAAGAATTTATGTTTAAAAGTCGTTGTTCTACACCCCGAAATGCACGGATGCATTTCTGGTGGTTAAAAAAATTTCCGAAATTTCGAAACTGCTTAGTGAATTCCAAATTTTAATGAAAGGAGATATTTTGCCATTACAACCAAGAGAATTAAGTTGTAGACAACATTTTGTCCATTTTTCACGTTATGAAAATGTTATGCTCCCCACAATGAACTACGTAGAGAAGATATTTTAATTTTTTATAGCAGCCAAGTAAGCCATTTATTCTCCAAAACTTTCATTCATATCATATCGATATCATATTACTATCCATTCATAATCATAATATTATTCCTAATAATATCATTCATATTTTCATATTCCACATTGAAAAGCCCATTACATGCTCCTTACTGGAATGTATCTGTGTGATTGGAGATACATGAATTAAGAAGAAATTGACGTGATCAGCACTTTAAGTTCCTTAGGATTTCCTCGCAGACATCTTTTAATGTTTATATCCCGTCAAGTTAGTGACAAAATTTACAGAATATGCATTTTTGAGGTAGAAATGCGTTCATTGTCTTTGATAAATATCTTGCTTATATTTTCTTCTTGTAACGTTATATTGCCGGAATTACTGATCATGAAATGTTATTTCTGCGATTATGTTCGACTTCATCTCGATTCATTCTTAATTCGATGTAGATTGCTCAGAAAACACCTATCCTATGACGATTGCATTGAATTTAACAAAGTTAGATTATCAGGGTGGCTCTTATACGTAAAGTATTCTTCAATTGAAGGGGTAATAAAATATAACAACAACTCAGTTATATGACCTATAAATTTCTGGTACAGACTTTGAACCCATTTACATATATGCAAGAAATTTATTAAAAATCCTATTCTCTGTAGATACGTGGTTGTGTTAATCGATTAGGTTGATGGCAAAATATGAAATATAGAAATTAATAATATCGGGATTTTATTACGATGTAAGTTCCTTAATTAAGGTTCAGACTCGAGGTAATTTCTTCATGCTTAGAGCTACCTTATTCATGTCAACGTCACCATTAGTTATCAATTGTTCTCTCGCGGATCTCCAAGCCGTACCTGCCCCTTTAATCGCTCCATTCTCTCTTTAATTCCGCTCGTTAACGTTGCCAGCGTCTCCGAATTCTACTTAGGTCTTCCTCTATAGTTGACACCTATTGTTTCCTCTGTATGTGTCCCTTTTATTATACATTCAGTACTGTTTTCACCATCCCCCAATGTGTGCTATATTACCTTGCCTCTTCTTTTTATCAGCTGAATTTCATTCTCCCATAGAAGAACATCTTCGCTAGTTACTCGCAGTGTGTGGTTTACTTAGTTACTCCAGCAACATGCTATTATTTGGTCCTTAAAATTTAAGTTTTTTCTGGAAGTATAGATTGTCTAGTGCCTTCATCGATTATTCTCACGCACAGCTTTCTGGTTTTCCTTTTCCTTTACCTTCCCCGTATCGTCTTCTCAAGCGTGACCACTCGCAAACCACAATTGTCGCTATCTTAACTATTAAAAGTCTTCTCTACCTATCCAGTTTTCAACAGCTTCGACGTGAATAATTGTTTTGGTGCGCTAACTTCTCTCGAATTATCAGAACGGTCTACGAATAAATTCTATCATGGAAGGCCGTACTTCGTGGAAGGACATTCTAAAGATTATGAAAAATAAAAACTTCGTAAACTTCCACACTATTTGGTTTTATTTTCGACGATGGCCTTTGCGCCGAAACCGGTCGAAAATAAAACCAAATAGTGTGGAAGTTTACGAAGTTTTTATTTTTCATAATCTTTAGAACGGTCTATGTAACCAAGAGGATGCATCATACAGCAACATTTTCCAAGGACGTATTTTCTATGAGTTTATTAAGTAAATTAGTCTTAAGTTTGTCTTCTAAAGATCCCCATCCTCCGTTATGAAGCATCTTAGTAAATCTATTGATTTTGGCAATTAAGGAATACCAGGAAATGTTTGCATCCGGAATTGACAAATAGTCTTATCTATGGAGTGACAAAAATCTTCTTTCTTAGAGGTTTATTATTGTTGAATCCTTTCAGATAAGCCGCAAGCCAAGTGGCAAGTTCTTTACAAGTTAAGTTACATTACATTACCTTATTACTAAGGCGAATCATACGATATTATAAATATACATAAATCTCATTAAAATCTCCTTCACATCTCCCAAAATTAAAATTATATCAATTCCTATATCAACTTCCCCATCTACCAGCAGCCACGGAGAGCTAGGAGAGGGAAATGAGGCTTATAAGGCAAGATGAGGAGTGAGGTATTTTGCCCTTGCTTTCCTAACTGAGCCAGAATGCTGTAAGCAGAACAATCCAACGATACCTCAGTAGCTTTCATATCATCACAGCCATGAACAAGACTGAGAAAAATGNAGTTTTAATAAATTTTAAATGAATTATAACGCATTAGTTCGTAAAGCTTGTAGTAAAATTAATGGTTCCTTTTACACCACGGCGAGAGTGCTAAAATAAAGAATTACACCAACCTCTGACGTAAACCCTTTCGTCTTCATTCAGATATTACAGTTCTTAGCCATGTTGAATTTGATATCTTAGTTTGTAGTATTTTATAAAGACCTCTGGTGAAATGAAACATTTATTTGTTAGGATATTTTCGAATGAACATCTGGAAACTTGCATATGATATGCTTTGACTTTTTAAGGTCGTTAAGTGCTCACTTCTGATAAACTGCTGGATTTCGGGCTTTGATATGTATATTTTTACGATGATATTTACTCTTATCTACAAATATGTAAATAAAATTAGGAGATCGCGAACTGTACAAACTAATGGTGTATCATGTACTCAAGAAACATGCGAGGAATTCACGCAATTGTGCATGCTTACGTATTTCGAAGTTGCCGAGGAATTTTGGTTTCCTCGTAAATTGAGTAATAGCGGAAACTTAGTCCAATGAAAACTAAGGATTTGAACTTCACCTAAACGAAACTTTGTAGGCGCGGGTTTTAGTGAGCCTGCTTACTTCAACAATAAAATCTGAGTACAACGGCTGTAAATCAAGCGTGAAATGGTAGCTTCCGCGTCGAAGATAGTGAGTGCTCCAGTAAAAGTCTTTAAAGAAGTATACGGCTCCGTTACATGGAGTACTAAGGGTATGTTGTTGAGATGTGGAAAGTTTTTACTGGAATAACTGAAGAACATGAGATGTAAAATCTCCCAAGGTACATTATGTATTTTTCATTCGTTCGCGAGCGATGTTATTTTGCGTTCGGTGGGCCTCATCTTGAGTATGCGTGTAGTGAATGGGACCCTGGCCATAAGTGTTGTATTCGGGAATTAGAAAAAATGCTGCAAAAGGCGATACGTTTTGTTAAGAATTGCTAAGTTAAATCAGTGAGCGTTACTCAGATGCTTGAGGACGCAGGATGGGAATATGTAGAAGTTAGAAGATTTCAACAAAGGATTAATTTACTGAATAAATTTAGAGGATGTACGTTCAGAGATGATGTAGCTGATATAATGTATCCACCATGTAACAAAGGCCTTTCCGATACTGCGCTAATAATCAGGGAAATAGATGCTAGAATGAATCGATTCAACAATTTTTATACGCGAACGATACGCGAAAGTAATCGAATAGGAAAATAGTCATGGTGCATGCACCCCTTGCCACACGCCGATAGGCGGCTTGCATGGTGCTTACATAGACTTACACACATTTTTCTGTTTTTTCATGTAAAGGAATGCATGTATTAATAAGTTGCTTCTATCACCCTGAGAGCATTTCATTCTGCATAAGCTTGCGTATTTAAATAGGTATCTAAAAGAAGAAAAAATGGATTTACATAGTTACATCTGGAGAATTTTGAAAATTCTCTCTGTTCAATACTATCCGAAAACGGGCTGAGTTTCAGACGCGGGTTTTCTTCGGTCGAATCCGGTTTATTCTCCTCATTCTTGTATACATGCTCGCGAGTTACACGGCGAAACCAACAAAGTTACAGTGTTATATTGCCTTACGAACCTCTTGGCATAAGAATTTTTTCCACATGCAGGAATATGTTACACACACAGAAACAATAGTATTGTAAAAATGTATGCACACCATATATACTTGGAATGGGTCCATCTTCAAACGCAAAATCTCAATCGTAAAAATTTAGGGTCGACCTTTACACGAAAAAATTGGGAATACTATCAGCTTTAGAGAGGAAATAGAATGTTTTTATTCTAAACTAAACTAACTGATCCTAAAAAGTCTCCTCTTATATCTAACACTTTGTCATTTCAAATTAAACATTACGGTTAATAATTACCCCCTGCCACACGCCGAAAAGTGGCTTGCAGGCTATTTATGTAGATACAATACGTAACCGTGACTCAGTATCTAAAAGATGGTATCCGTTATGAATTCAATACAAAATACTCTTTTTATTCGAAGTATTCTCATGGCCTTTTCTTTGAATTCTCCTATTTGTTCCGATCGTACTTTACCGGTGCCTTTTCTTGGACCGAGAACCCGCTGACGTAGAAGCTCTTGCGTATTCCTTGGACTTGGTAGGACTAAGCTGGCTGGAGGATTGCCAGAGAGGTCAATAAGTAAGGATCAGTGGATAGGTCCGTACCTCAGCTGAAAAGGCCGGCTGCTCTCCAGTGGGATTTCCCCGAGATATGAGTCGTACTAATAAAATTTTGAGCAATAGAGGGAAAGGATATCGGCCAAATAGGGTGGATGTTACTTACGACTGTGTAGGTGGAAAGGTTATCTTTGTCTTCTTTCCTCAAAATGCCGTATGAGATTGAGGAGTGGGAAGAGATTACTATTTGATAAAGGGACTTGGGACTCTAGAAATTTAATTTGAAATCACGGTCCGTTATGTAGCAATTTTGGCGCTAGATTTGATGACTTTTGTTTCCTTTAGCGACATTGGTTTTTCTGTACGACGCGGTACTGTTTTAAATGTTTGCCCCGAAACCAATTAAAGATTTTGTTTAAGTTAAATTATAGCTCTACAAAGCATTTGCACGGATGTTCTATACGTATAGTCTTGAGAAAAAGAGTAAATTTGGGTAAAGTTGGGTAATTTTAAGGGCTCTCGGATAGATATGTGGGCAACGTGTCGACTTCGGTGAAGGCGATCCCGGGTTCGATTCCCGATGGGGGCATTGAATTAACAATACTAATTTTAAGGGAAACGAGAGTTCCCTGAAGTTTTTCTTGATTTTTGACCGAAATAAAAAAGTCTATGGTATGGTTATGCTTAACCAAAACATTTGAAGACTTTTTTGAGGATTTTCACTTTTGTGAACTCCTCCTAATTTTTAATGGAAATGCATAAAAGTAAAGCTTAAATTCCTTCCTTCTGATCACTAATTTATTTTACTCTTAAACGACGTTATAGTGACGTCATAAATTCTATATTTGAAATATATTAAATTGATTTTGTGTTTGGAAATTTTAACCACTTTCAAGAAATATCTTTAAAATTCAGCGTTTCTGTTGCTGTGGATTCTGTACTTTAGAATGGTTTAGATATTACACTGAATGTTCCATTTCTGCTGCTTGTTTATATACGCATGCATATTGATGTTTTACTAACAATGTTATGAATTTAAAAGAAAATTAACTCTGTAAAGACAAAGAAGTATTCGAGTAAACGTAAAAATCGTTACAGGAGAAGGTAAATGAAGGGAAGGAGAGTAACTAAGAGGAGGTAACGTACCATCTGCATAAAAATACGAAATACTTAAACAGTTTAAACTATGATTTGGAGAACCAATGGTACCTTGATTGAGCCGGTCGATTAAATGTCATCGTTAAATCTAGATAGAATTTTGCGAATGGCTGGAAACATATTGGGCAGTCAATAAAAATATGTGAGGACGAAGACAGAGTGTGATCAGAAATATTAGATTTTAGAGCACTCAATGATATGAAGACAAAAGCTTTGGAGGCTTTCATCTATCTGAGGGAAATTTTCCTTGTATTTCGTTGTTTACGTAGAAGTGAATCCTAGATAGCATTTTTTCCTTGTACCTAGACTGCTAATGTATAGAAAATTGATTCTGTTATGATTTAGTTAGGTAAAATATGCGCAAAATCGCGGTTTTATTTTATTATCTTTGGAAATTTTCTCCCAGCAGGATGGTGCAGGACCTGGTGGTAGTGAGTAAAATTCTGACCTCTAATTAACAGTTCACAGAAAATATATGAAATCAAATGAAAGGAAAAGGCACACAACCCACTCAATAAAATGGGAGTTTCAAATAACTTTTTTAGGCATCTATTTTGTTTTCAGGAAAAAAATGTTAGTATAAAAGGCACAGTGATAATACACTGAGATGAAATGGAAAGGAATATTAAATTTCAGAATGACTTCGCCTATCAATTTGATATCAAAGGAGTTTTCAGCGAGTATTTCCATTTGAAATAAATATGGGATTTTAATGAGGCCTCGTTAGGGAAGGAGACCTCATAAGTCCGAAAGCTTTCAGACAGCGAGCGTAGGAAGGTAAGAAAAAGTCACTTGGACTTATCGAATGGCGAATGGGGAATACCTGGAATTGGTAGCGGGATATTGATTGAAAGTGAAAATACAGCAAAGGAAGGAAGCGGGACGGAGGCGGACACTGGGTAAAGATGCGGTATAAGACGAGGTGAAGGGAAGATGTGTGGTAGGGGAAGAATCAGCTCCTGGTGAAAATGGAATGGGAAGAAAATCTCTCAGATTGTAGATGAAATCATAATTTCTATAAAGGTTAGTATTCGTAGTGAAACTTTTAATTTTTTGGATGTAAAATTGTTCATGGAAACTAAGTGAATACTGTGCCCGCATCAATGATCTATGGTCGCAGACAAGAGATTCCGAAAGATATTCGGGGAGCATTAAGACTTATTTTCCGTCAAGTATCTAGATACACCGAGCTTGGAAGTATTGTTCGCGGAAAATTGAGGTCAATCACGCATCTCTCTCTGGAGTCTTCATCGTAGATGTATTCGTGGTTTAATTATCCGTCGCTGAGGTCAATTAAATACCATGAGCCTGCATTCTTTCTGGGATTAAAAAAATCGTGGAAGAACCTTCTAAGCCCTTTCGGCTTAGGGGTTCGAATTCTTAGTAATTAGCTTTAACTTAATTATGCTCTCTTATGGGTCATTTAACATTACAAATTAACATAGTAGTTTGATTCAAATATACACTAATCGCTAAGGTATTTTTTTCGCTGAATACATAGTCATATACAGTTAAAATATAGTAATTTTACGTCGTTTATGAGAATGAATGATAAAATAAAAGAAACATTTGCACAACATTGTGTACAAAGTTATTGTACATAATAATAATATGAAATTTGAGAACTTTTAATTAGTTATGCAGACAATTACACTGTAATAACCAGTAATTGGCTAATTAGTTTTACCTTAAAGGAGTAATCTTCTTGATCCAACAGCTTTTAACAATGAAATACTGCGCAATAACTGTACAAGGAAGAAATATACTCTTATCTTGTACATTTCAGCGTCACTCATATGTTGTAACCATTCTTTTCTTTTATTTAAGTCAACATGAGAAGGTATTATGCGAACTTTTTAGGGAAGTATAATGTTTATGATCGCGATAAAGCATAGCGGAGGATGACGTATCCAATCCGGGAATCGGAAACTCGACTTTTTATCCTTTTAAGACCGTTCACCCTAACCTTCCGGGGTAAGTGAATCGTCTCTTGGGAACCCGTTGAACCACGGCCATCTCTCATCGGTTAAAATTACCCAGGCCACAACAAACGGATGAATTATCGCGGAGTTGCTAAGTTTGCTAGAGGACAGCGGAAACAGGGAACTGGCTCGAAGTAGGCATACGTCGCCCACGCATGGGGATATGGTGTGTTCACCAGCACCCGCAGTGAGCCGCTGCTTAGGTTATCCCTCTCGGTTATGCTCTTTGAAGCAGATGGAGAGAGAATCCCCAGTGGCAAGAGACATTCCGTTCCAAGTCGTTCTCTTCTCTTTTATGCTTCTGGAAGAGTTGAGTTTTTCTGGAAAGGCGGAGTGTTTGAGATCTTTGTCTGATTCCTTCTTCGCGAAAAGCGGTGTCACTTGTGCTGTTCAGGAAGCCATTCTCTGCCAACAACCTCTTCTTATCTCTCCTCGCTCTCCTTCTTTCTGCCTTCACTCTTTCCTCCCTAATTCCCCTTCTCGACGAAAAATCTCCCGTCCACGCCTCCCCATTTTGTTCGTCATGGCTCGGTGTCCCGGCTAAGTTTAGAAGAATTCGTTGTTGGTGGATTTATATGCGGGAGGTTGGAGTGAAGAAGATTATAGAGAAAAATAGAGTGGAGAGTTTTTTAGGTAAACCCAGTGAACTTAAGTTCGAAGGATAATCAGAAAACGCGGATAATCCTAAATTTCATTTTTTTCTGATAATGCTCGTAATTTAGGTAAGTAAATGATTAATTATTACTTTTGCTCATACTCCATTATTTTAGGCCGTTTCATCGACTCATTAAAGAGTTTTCTTCTGACTGACCGCGGATATTTTCAGCAGCGTCTTTGCAGTTGTATTTTCATTGCTCCGTAGAAAAGGTAGTCCGTAAGTCTTGCTTGTATCAGAACGCGAAAATTCTTAACCTTTAGACTGCGCGAAATTGTGAATTTTTTCCTATCAAACCCAAAAATCTTTTTTATTAGAATAGCAGATTTTTTAGTTGCAATTGTACCATCTGTCATCTAAACGATTTGGAAATTATTTCTTTGGCCTCATATTCTTATGGATTACCTACGATGTGCATGTAAACAAGACCATATTTCAAGAAACAAAGGAATAGGGCCAAAATCGTCATTAGACGATGGGAGCAGTTATAGAGTCAAATACACACAAACGAATATTAAAACGAAATTAATTGTATTTTTTCAGTTTTATTTTATTTTTTAAAGACCGTGGAAAATATCGACGAAGAGTTAAAACATCGTGTACGAATAATCCGTACACGGAAGCTCAGTGTTAAGAGAAATTAAGTTAATAGATGAGTCCTTAACCTTGAGAAATTCCATAATAGGTTAAATACAACAACGATGTATGAACAAGTTCCACTAGATTTATTTGACACTGCCGTTTTATTCATTCTACATGACTTCGTATTTTTCGGTTCAGTCACTACTTATCCCTTATGAAGGCCCGAAACTGGGCATCTCAGAGCAGTTAGAAACAATACATCGCTTACAGATTAACTACAAACTCA
>KZ308627.1:268522-322229 GCA_000376725.2 Ladona fulva
AGTTTTATTTTATTTTTTAAAGACCGTGGAAAATATCGACGAAGAGTTAAAACATCGTGTACGAATAATCCGTACACGGAAGCTCAGTGTTAAGAGAAATTAAGTTAATAGATGAGTCCTTAACCTTGAGAAATTCCATAATAGGTTAAATACAACAACGATGTATGAACAAGTTCCACTAGATTTATTTGACACTGCCGTTTTATTCATTCTACATGACTTCGTATTTTTCGGTTCAGTCACTACTTATCCCTTATGAAGGCCCGAAACTGGGCATCTCAGAGCAGTTAGAAACAATACATCGCTTACAGATTAACTACAAACTCATTAACCTTCAGTAATTCTTGTCTTCTTCCCCTTTCGTCCGTCATCTTTGCCCACACTCATTCTGTTTTTCACGTCCCCCTTTTCTTGATTCCAGCAGGGTGTTATTCTCTTTCGAGTTCAGACTTTAAGTTCATAATATTTCGTTTTTTTGTCTATTTTTCTTTTTTGTATCTCCCAAAAGCTTTTTATTTCTTTCAAATGTTCAACGACAATGGGTTGGATCTAAAAAGGGGGCTAAGAAGTCTCAATAACGCCCTTCAATAAAGACTATTACTATTCCTTTCCACTCTCCATAACTCCTCGTTTGTCTGCCCTACGGCATTTCCAGATTGTGAACTCTCTGTACCAACGGCTGCATAAGATAACGGGGAGGAAATATTTAGGAGCAAACCCGTTCGATTTTTTTGGAAGTCGCTGTACATATCTAAATCTGCATAAATACCGTGCAAGATGCCTTTCGGCGTGTGACATAGGGAAGGGAACATACATTCATTCCTTTTCTAGTGCAACATGTAGTGTCGAGTACTTACCATCACAAATGGAAACTGATCGCGTCAAATAAATCTGGAGGAATGTATACGAATTCGTACACAGTTGGTGAATTATATCTGAACATGGAGTATCGATCAATTCCAGCGGAGCAAACTTGCAGCGACGGAAATTTATAATCCCTGCCGCTGCGGGTGATCACCTCCAGATTTTATCCACTCTTCCCTATTTAAACGTTAGCTGCAACGTGTACCGTTATCACACGCGGTTGGTTTTTCTCGTGGCCGTCGCGTATCCTTTACTATGTTCTTCCCCGTAGACGTCGTGTACGCTCGTAGCTCTATGTTCCGCAGCTGGAAAAGTCTAAATGGACGGCATAAGCCTCGAGGACGTCGTTTTTTGCGCATATATAGCAGTTGGTTGCAAAGAATTTATGTTTAAAAGTCGTTGTTCTACACCCCGAAATGCACGGATGCATTTCTGGTGGTTAAAAAAATTTCCGAAATTTCGAAACTGCTTAGTGAATTCCAAATTTTAATGAAAGGAGATATTTTGCCATTACAACCAAGAGAATTAAGTTGTAGACAACATTTTGTCCATTTTTCACGTTATGAAAATGTTATGCTCCCCACAATGAACTACGTAGAGAAGATATTTTAATTTTTTATAGCAGCCAAGTAAGCCATTTATTCTCCAAAACTTTCATTCATATCATATCGATATCATATTACTATCCATTCATAATCATAATATTATTCCTAATAATATCATTCATATTTTCATATTCCACATTGAAAAGCCCATTACATGCTCCTTACTGGAATGTATCTGTGTGATTGGAGATACATGAATTAAGAAGAAATTGACGTGATCAGCACTTTAAGTTCCTTAGGATTTCCTCGCAGACATCTTTTAATGTTTATATCCCGTCAAGTTAGTGACAAAATTTTCAGAATATGCATTTTTGAGGTAGAAATGCGTTCATTGTCTTTGATAAATATCTTGCTTATATTTTCTTCTTGTAACGTTATATTGCCGGAATTACTGATCATGAAATGTTATTTCTGCGATTATGTTCGACTTCATCTCGATTCATTCTTAATTCGATGTAGATTGCTCAGAAAACACCTATCCTATGACGATTGCATTGAATTTAACAAAGTTAGATTATCAGGGTGGCTCTTATACGTAAAGTATTCTTCAATTGAAGGGGTAATAAAATATAACAACAACTCAGTTATATGACCTATAAATTTCTGGTACAGACTTTGAACCCATTTACATATATGCAAGAAATTTATTAAAAATCCTATTCTCTGTAGATACGTGGTTGTGTTAATCGATTAGGTTGATGGCAAAATATGAAATATAGAAATTAATAATATCGGGATTTTATTACGATGTAAGTTCCTTAATTAAGGTTCAGACTCGAGGTAATTTCTTCATGCTTAGAGCTACCTTATTCATGTCAACGTCACCATTAGTTATCAATTGTTCTCTCGCGGATCTCCAAGCCGTACCTGCCCCTTTAATCGCTCCATTCTCTCTTTAATTCCGCTCGTTAACGTTGCCAGCGTCTCCGAATTCTACTTAGGTCTTCCTCTATAGTTGACACCTATTGTTTCCTCTGTATGTGTCCCTTTTATTATACATTCAGTACTGTTTTCACCATCCCCCAATGTGTGCTATATTACCTTGCCTCTTCTTTTTATCAGCTGAATTTCATTCTCCCATAGAAGAACATCTTCGCTAGTTACTCGCAGTGTGTGGTTTACTTAGTTACTCCAGCAACATGCTATTATTTGGTCCTTAAAATTTAAGTTTTTTCTGGAAGTATAGATTGTCTAGTGCCTTCATCGATTATTCTCACGCACAGCTTTCTGGTTTTCCTTTTCCTTTACCTTCCCCGTATCGTCTTCTCAAGCGTGACCACTCGCAAACCACAATTGTCGCTATCTTAACTATTAAAAGTCTTCTCTACCTATCCAGTTTTCAACAGCTTCGACGTGAATAATTGTTTTGGTGCGCTAACTTCTCTCGAATTATCAGAACGGTCTACGAATAAATTCTATCATGGAAGGCCGTACTTCGTGGAAGGACATTCTAAAGATTATGAAAAATAAAAACTTCGTAAACTTCCACACTATTTGGTTTTATTTTCGACGATGGCCTTTGCGCCGAAACCGGTCGAAAATAAAACCAAATAGTGTGGAAGTTTACGAAGTTTTTATTTTTCATAATCTTTAGAACGGTCTATGTAACCAAGAGGATGCATCATACAGCAACATTTTCCAAGGACGTATTTTCTATGAGTTTATTAAGTAAATTAGTCTTAAGTTTGTCTTCTAAAGATCCCCATCCTCCGTTATGAAGCATCTTAGTAAATCTATTGATTTTGGCAATTAAGGAATACCAGGAAATGTTTGCATCCGGAATTGACAAATAGTCTTATCTATGGAGTGACAAAAATCTTCTTTCTTAGAGGTTTATTATTGTTGAATCCTTTCAGATAAGCCGCAAGCCAAGTGGCAAGTTCTTTACAAGTTAAGTTACATTACATTACCTTATTACTAAGGCGAATCATACGATATTATAAATATACATAAATCTCATTAAAATCTCCTTCACATCTCCCAAAATTAAAATTATATCAATTCCTATATCAACTTCCCCATCTACCAGCAGCCACGGAGAGCTAGGAGAGGGAAATGAGGCTTATAAGGCAAGATGAGGAGTGAGGTATTTTGCCCTTGCTTTCCTAACTGAGCCAGAATGCTGTAAGCAGAACAATCCAACGATACCTCAGTAGCTTTCATATCATCACAGCCATGAACAAGACTGAGAAAAAAGTATATAAAAGATACATTTTTCTCTATGCCGTACCAAAAGACAAATGCATGTTTATTATTATTATTATTATATACACACGTTACAATTGGACAACGGTCCGGTGGCAACGATAAAACAATCTCACATAGATATATACTCATAAATACATTAGTCGCTACAGCCCCTCCAGAACAACAATCAACAATCACTACATTACAAACTACTTCCAGCAATCCTTACATCGCTTCAACAATGTCAACATTTCGTCGACAATATGCACTAATATGCTGTAAATTCAAGAAAGTTATACCAGTCACTAACCTGAAACACCCCCATTGACAAGTTTCTATTACCACATCGCAAGTTTATCCAAATCAGTCGTAGCCATCCTACTTATCAACCTCTCCGACTTCTATCTCCCTGGATTTACCTATCCCTTCACCTCCATTCCATTCCCTTTCCTCCTTCACCCTCTCCCATTCCTTCTTCGCCTTCTCTTCTCTTCCTTCCAGTGTCTCCTTTCTGCTCCACTCTCCTCGACAAAAGCTTCGTCAAGAGCCGCTGCTTTCCCCTCCCCACTCTTTTAAGCCGGAAACTGGGATTCTTCCAAGAACCCTTTCGGAGTCGGAGCCAGGAGTGTTTAAATGCGGTTTGTTCCATCTCGTCTTATTTCTCGATTCCCCATTCGGGTTCTTTTCGATACGCTCACCTACAGTGCGCATTCAAATGAAGTAAACGTACAGAATCCGAAAGGGACGGCCCCGAGGGAGCTGTTCTCTTTTCCTTAATTTAGGCGGCGATTGCGCTCGAAAATTTAAATGTTAAGTGCGTCGGGAGGCAAACAAAGTCGGACGAGGGAGTGAACGTCCTCTCCTAGTCGACCCTCAAAATCTGCTCATTCAAATTGAACGGAAGAGGAGTAGCATTTTAGGGTTGAAATGTAAATGAGCGCGTGTAATGAGTGCCAGTTGGCGAATGGATATACACGTTGCGATGTCTCTAGGTTAGATTTGTTTCCATTAAGCTGATGGGGTATGCATTGTAGAAAGTTATTGTTATTATTAGTAGTATTAGTATTGCCGTAAGTGCTTCGACAGCTTAGGTCGTTCGCGTATAGGCCCACACCGGGAATCGAACCCGGGACCACTTTCATCGGCTTTCCGGGAGTCCTGGAAAGTTATTTTTTGATCGCTGAAGAATTTTTTATTTCCTCGTTTGCTCACTACCTCACAGTTTGTATCTTTTAACGGAATATCGGTATTGGATATCTAGGCTAGACATAAAAGCATGGTATATCTAGGGCCAAATTTTTCAAGTTCATGCGTCAATTATTTCATTTTTATTTGAGATGTTCCATAAAATGTAATAAAAAACTTTAATAAATATAATATTTATAGTTCAATATTAGCTTTGGTGTATGTATGTATATATTTGTAAATTGTGTAAGGAAAATATTTTTCAATTCTCTCTGGACTCAGCGCTTAGAATCTAATTCGTCACTTTCGGTGGCTGCGATTTATGTTGACCATCAGTTGTCTGAGGAAACTAGGTAAGGTATATAAGGTAATCTCGGAAAGTAGAAAACACTTTGTACAGTTCTACTTAACAAGACTTTAATGCGACGCAGATTTCGCTACGCTCCTAGCATCTTCAGGCAAATACGTGAGCAACAACCCAACCCAACCCAACCCAACCCAAACTTGGGTCGCATTAAAGTCTTTTTAAGTGGAATTGCACAATGTTTTCTTTTTTCCGCTATGGATACATTCCACAGAGTAACGGCTGAAACTTTGTAATTAGTCGAGGTAATTTCGTTACCGATTTAAGTGACACGGTTCTGTTTTTGAACTGTGCCCTTCCCCTCATTGGTCCAGAAATGTCCCGCTTTCTGGAAGTCAAGGAATTAAAAGTGTGGATACTGTACAGTTTTCTATATACATGTATGTATGATAGTATCGTTCGGCCTTCGTCGTGGTCTTCGAGCTTCTGTCATCCGTCTCCTTTTTACATTTAATGTTTAGAGAAATCTCTTAAATTATATCCCCGGCCCAATGGGCTTGCCGTTAGAGAGTATGTGTGCTGTGTATACGCTTTTAGTTTTATAGAACTGGACTTTCCATTAAATACTCGGACACTGCATTTGCCTGAGCCTCAGGGGTTATGCATTCGTTCATCTTTAAGATTCTAAAAGATGATAACCCTAGATATATCACGCAAAAGCTTTAGGAATTATATTCTACCTTGAGAAACATAATCGTATGAATTTTCTGGAATTCGTGTACATTTACATGCCCTTTCTCTCTCACCATTTCCGTGTTTCTGGACCAGTGTATCGAGTTGATCGATTATGTTTATTATTTCATCTTCAATCATCATTTTACAAATCTTTTACAATTATTTTCGTACTGAATCCTTATTTTGGTTCTTAACTAAAAAATAAACAGTTTTGACTGTATCCTTGTTTTTAAATTTCATCTCAACCAAAAAGGAACAATATTTATGGTAAAAAGATGTTCGATAATGACATGTGAACTAGTCAATTTCTTTAATTTAGTGAAACAGATGCAATTTTTTTTATATATCATCCTATTTTATTAAATTAAGTGTGCAAGATATTGTGGAGCATTTCTTGTGCATAAGAATGAAATGAGACTTATATACCATGGATTTAAAAAATTAGAAATATGATGTTGACAAGTTGTAAGTTTTTCTATATCTAATATACATTTTGTTAACGTCCCTCTCTTTCGCTTTTTCAGGTAAGGGATCTCGGCGTTTGGTTTCCTGGTTTTGGATTTTGCATCATTTGTGAGTACCCAGACATCACTGAGTTACTTGGGAGAAATTGAAATTGGTTACTCCTAATTCGACTGATTTAAATCCTTACCAATTTATTATTATTACTTTGCAATTATATGCACTACCATGATTTATTTTGCGTCATCTTCATTAGAGCTTCACTCCCCTTTCTCTTTTCTTCTCTAATAATATTTTATCGAGACTAGCGCTCGAAAGCCCGGCGCATGCTGAATCATATCCTTTCATGTTCAGGTGTCTTATATTATCGTTAGATTTCGTTCTAGGAGAAGAAGCCAACAAGATTACTCTGACATTTTTATTAAATCTTCGTGTAGGTTCTTCGGAACATTTTGCCGAAACGCATTCTTCTAATTTCTTTTCCGTTTATGATTTAAAGTTGTTGGTCATTATTCTTTTAGGATAGAGCATTTATTGCTTATAAATGTATTTAATTTATTATTATCATCGCGGACGTTGCAGATCGGCTGCTTCTCCAGCCAGAAACCATGTACGGCTATCTCATACGAGTCATAAGATCGAATCTAAAAAATCATGAAATTAAAGTCGACAGCAAGGACAGTCTAAATTTTTAGACTGGTAAGAGGATACAGTTTTCCACGTGGTAAACTCAATCGACCAGATAACTACTATGAAACCTCCATCAGATAGATTGCCGCACCTTTTTTTGAAATTTATTCAATATCCTATACAAAAATATGCACAATATGATACTAATATCTCATTCTCAGTCACAGAACCTTATCATCGCATCTTTAAAATGCATAAACTTTGTAAACCATCATTATAAAAATAAGTGGAACTTGGGAATCTATGAAAACTTTGAAAGAGAACACAATTTTTCCTAATATTTTCTCTTCCTGCACTTGAATTTTGAAATTTTTGAAAACAATTTCTGAATTATTAATACCGTGAGAATAGACCCATGGAAGGTGACGTATTTGACCCATTTTTCGATTTTATCAGATTTCTCGTTTTTAACGACTCCTTAAAATTCGTTTCTGAACCTGCATTTCACATTATGTCCGAATGAGAACGTCGCGTCGTCAGTTGATTTTTTTAGAACGTAAAGCAGAACCTCTGACTCCTTTTGAGGAGCCGAGGTTGAATATTACAATTTACGCATAGATAATCTCTTAAAGCATTTTTGAATTACATTAGAATGCTTTAATATAAAATAAACTTCATTAAAATACATTAAACTGTATTACAATTAATAAATGAGAAAATTGAACTTCGTATTTTCCACGCGACCGTATTATTCGACCGGTTTCGGTTCGACAGCCATCGTCAGGCTCAGAATAATAAAATCATGTGAAAATACGAAGTTCAATTATCTTATTTATCAAATGGCATTCCACGAAGTTAGGTCTAATCAAATTGATTGCGTTATAATTCATCAGAATGCACTACAATAAATTAGACCACATTTAACTCAAGTCTGGAGTAACTCCTTCGGAATTGTATTTACGATGCCCCGATGTGTAGGAACTGAACAAAGGAATTATTTAATTCGATCCTTGCCATTTATACTCTTACTTTCATAATTTCATCATGGATGGTAATTAAGGTTACCTCGACCTAGGAATCAAAGGCCAAGAGAGTCGAGCTTCGAAGACCTGGAAAAGTGTCACGTATCCCAGTGTATAAAAAACATTTCTCGCGAGCTTTCTCCGGAGAATTTCCTCAAGGAAACATAATCATCATCTCCAGACGTCTCCAACGCAAGAGAGGAAAAAAGCGGATAATAAGAAAGGCTTCCCTAAGAGGGGAGTTTATTTTCTTCCTACTTTCCAGGAAAGACCTCCAGGGATTAGCCGAGGGTGTTTTTGTTGCCCTTCGAGTCCTCGCTCCGCGTTACAAGTGGTTCCTGGATTAATTATTTTTTTTTGCCTCCTCGCGGTTCCTCATCTCGCTCCCCAGTTCACAGAGTGGCCGTGCCTAAGAATCCGCGGGTGATCATAACGAATGCACTTTGTCCTGCGGAGTTGGTGCAAGTTTTCAAAAGGCCGCTTTATCTCTCCCTGTGTGGCAATATTCGTGCCGAGTCTACGGCGGCATGAAATTCCGCTTGGGGCGTCATAATTCATAATTATGTAGATAGGGAAGGGATTTTTGACGTTTTTAGGACTTAGTTGTGGGTCGATTCATATAAGAGTTGCTGGTAGAGCTTCATTATAAGAAATTGTTATACTGACAATTGGAACGCCAAGTTTTTGTGATAGGGATTCGATGGAGACTTTCCGTGTATGTTCCTTGCTCTGTGAAGAGGTTAAGAGAAAGACCGAACAGATGAGACGGAGACATGAAATAACGAGGAGTCTTCGCAACGAGTAGCCCAGCACAGTGAGAATCAGAAAACGCCAGAGGAGACGTGACACCGAACTCGGATTCAAAATGGCTGACGATGGAAATTAAATATACATGTAACGAGAAGCTCAAAATAGAGAGAATTAGAAAACGCTGAAGGAACACTGCAACGTGACTCGGATTCAAAATGGCTGACTGTGGAAATTAGATATACATGTACTTCTTTCAAGGGAAACACCAATTTTGTGTGACAGGGATTCGATGGAGACTCTCAAGGTATGTTCCTAAAATAACAGACACGTGTCCGACCGTTTAACTCAATTGGCCTTCGTTAATGCAAACTTATCTTGCGAGAGTTACTCCCAGATATTTCACCGATTCTACTGATAATACGTTTATCCCACGGAGACTGCACGAATAATCTTTAATAAAAGATTTTATTTCGAAGAAGTTAACTACTAAACATTTTTTAACTCTAATTGCCAATCATCACACCATTTCATTTTTTCATCTAAGTCGTTCGACAGGGTTAATCTATCCTCTTTACTCTCTATTCCCTGTAAATCACCGTGTTGTCTGCAAATATCCTAGCTTTGCTATCAAGGAGATTTTTAAGGTCGTTTAAGTATAATAAAAATGGTAACGGTCCGATCACGCTACCCTGCGGGACGCCCGAGGTCACCACGGTAGAACTAATTCCGTCCATTACCTACTACATTTGAACTTACTGCATTTGAAATCTGAGCCAGGCAACCAAGCCATACACGACCACTACCATATACCTCGTACATCACTAAGTTATCCTGGCAGAACTATATTTTCTATTATTTTTTACAAATTATATTCTACAATTTTCGTTAATATTTACCTTACTTTCGTTAATATTACGTTAATTTTTTGTTTATCAATCGTACGTAGACGATTCTAAGCTATATACAGGGCAGAAATTCTGTCTAAACCACAATCGTCGTTAACTTGGCCCATGTCGCACGGATCAAACCGGTGATAGCTAGGATCAATATTTCATCTTGCATGGTGGTTTCTCTTATGTGCCTGATTCGGATCTTCAAATGCTATTTTTTCATTAACAAAGACCCTTTGAGTCAAAAGATCGGACACGTGTCTGTTACGTAAGGGCAAGGAACATAACCTCAAAGTCTCCATCAAATTCATGTCACACAAACTTGGTGTGTCCCTTGTGAGAAGTACATGTATATTTAATTTTCATCGTTAGCCATTTGCAATCCGAGCCAGGATATAGTTCTCCTCCAGTGTTATCTAATTCTCTCTATTTTGAGCTTCTCGTTACGAAGTTATCCCTAAGTACTTTATGATGTCTCTGTCTCATCTGTTCTTCGACCTTTTTCTTGGTCTCTTCGCGTCTTTCGGTGGCCAGTTGAGAACTGTTGATTTTCAACGGTTGTCGTTTTTCGTCGCCACATGGCCTATCCGAATCTGTTTCACTGATCTTATTTTATCAATGATGTCTGTTACTCTTGTCATCATCCTCGCCCTGGTATTGTGTTACCAATTAGGGGAAGATTATAATACCCTGTAGAGCCTGATATACAGCTCATTCATTTCCTTGGGAAAGAGAAATAATATGAATATCCTCCGATTTCAATTCCAAAATTAAATTTCCTCTACTGCATTGGCAATCGAAAAGCGTGTTCTATTTTAAACTTATTATACAGTAAAACCCGTTTAAGACGTACCCGCTTAAGACGTTATCCCGCTTTAGACAAGATTTTCTTCCGGTCCCGGTCCCTACCACACGAATCACATGGTAAAAATACCGCTTAAGACGCTCTGCTCCCCGCTTAAGACGAAAAATTTGCCCGTCCCCAGATGCGCTACAACCTGCTTTAACCGAATGTCCATCTCATATGATAGACCAAAATTTTTTACGTAATCTGTATCGCCGTTATCTCTCCTCTTCTGCCTTGTTCTAAGTTTCTTTTGTTTCTCATTGGTTCCTTTTGAATCTCATGTTTCCGATGACTTATTTCCTGAGAAGTAAAANGAAAAAGTACCATTCTTTTCCCTGATAAAATGGAATTTGTAACTGCGCAAGTAACTAAGAGGTTCTCTTTGTGCGACAAGCAGACCATTCTTCAAACTTATGTTAGGCAACCGGCATTACACAACCCGGTTATAATGTTATCCCGCTTAAGACGCAATTTTCGCTTGGTCCCCTGAAAAACGTCTTAACCGGGTTTTACTGTATTTATGTTATTTGTTTTAAGAAATTGTTTCAGGAAATACGAGCAATCCCATTAAATTTATGTATCATGAGATATAGTTCTTCACTAAAGTAACGGCTTAGAAAAGCCTGCCCGGTGTTCTATTAATCCAAATCTCATGGTCAATTAAACATAATTCCCCAGAACGGCCGCAATGTATATATTGCGTAGTTTAAATACCGCTTCTGGCGCCTTGCTATTTGGAGGATTTTAAAAATAGTTCGTTCTGAACCGGTTCTAGTTTAATTGAAATAGTCTTTCATGCAGGATTAACATGCATGCTTTGCATTAAATGGTTAAATGGGGATTAGAGAGAGCTGATGTTCTTGCAATTTCGCTGTCGAATTTCACCGGTGCACTGAGTCACGAAGGGATTCAGTAAAATCCATGAGCCACCAATGTAATTCCATTGATGGTTACTGCCTCTTAACCTACTTCATCAAGCTTTCAGTATCCACGAAGCAATTACGATGTGGATCACGTGGTCATTCAACTGCACTAGCATGTGGAAGCTTCAAGAAGACTACTTTCAGCTGCAGCAAAATTTACGGCGAATCGGATAAATTACAAATGGATCGATTTTTTAATTATATTGTAATTTAGGTAAAAGTTCTCATAAATTAGGCGTTTAAAAACATCTTGTTGAATTTATTCTTGTAATCGCCGTTCCATTATAAGGCGTTGCAAAGGCGGTAAATGGCAAAGGTTTGATGTGTGGACGAAGAGTTAAAGGATAGCTAGATAAGGAAAATTAAAGTAATCGATGACTCTAGCTTCCATTCATATTTAATTCAAATCTATGCTATATACGAAGAGGAGAAAAGGAATGGATGTTATATTTTATCTGTTCAGCACCACCGAAGGAAAACTTAAACGGTACATCGGTTTTGGAACTTGAAACTATGATTAGACGAAAAAGCACGGGAATCAATCAGGTATTCTCACACAGGTGGATGTACAACTCCACGTTTTGTGGCTTTGTGGTGTTGTTTGAATAAATCACATGGCTCGTGATCGAGGGTCTCTAGATCAGGAGCATTTCATTTGAGTGAATCATTCCTCACTTCGCCTTCGGAGTGCTACAATATTCAGATTAGACATTTTATTTCTTATCATTAAAAGTCCTTAAAAGTGATAAATTTACATTAGATTTTGGCTTGAATGTGCCTGCAGTAATGGAACCTGCGGACAGGCGTTGAAGTTCTGAATTAAATATAATAATAATAATAACAAAAGAGCGACTTTATTGGGGCGAGATTGAGACTACCAAGTCTCTTCTTACATCTAACCCTTCGTCACATGAAGTTTAAAAAGGATGCACAGAAGAAAACAACTTTGAGGGTTTAAAAACCAAAGTTAGAACTTCGAAAAAAGTACACCACACCAGGAAAACGTAAAAATCAGAAAGAACATCATGATATAAAATACAACGGTTCCAAAAGAGGTTAGTACCAAGATTCCAATAAAAGTTCTAAGTGCGTAGATAAGAAAAATTAAATGACTATTACATGAATAAAGAAAAATATTGTATGAAAAATATATAAAATATTATATGAATATAAACATAATTTCACCTATCCAGAAAAAGGTATCACAATGAGTACAATATAACGAATAACTCAGCAATTTCAATCTAAGCTACATTACAATTATATACATACATAAACAGCTACATGGCAATACATTACATGGGACGGCAGACCAAAACCGGATTAAGGGGTAGAGGACGAAAAAGGTTTTTAACTAACTGAAACTGAATGGTGAGTGGGAGTGAATTATTTAATGGCCAAGTATGTAGTTTTACCACTAATTTTCTTTTATTCATCAAAAATAATTCAGTTATCGAAAACTTTCAATGCTTCCTTAGAATTGGTTCGAGTGCTAAATACCGCGCTCCGATGTACACAACAAGAAGTCAAATTAAGATGAGGAAACCGTCTCTAAAAAGTTCGCGTGATTTAAGTTGCAGAAATGACGTAGGCGTTTGCATATTAATTCAGACGAGCGAGGGCGAACTGTTAACCTTTAGAAAGATCGGAATTGCCGACTCCGTATTGGGAATGTGGCGAGTTATGGGATTCCAATTTGAAGAGCTGCCGAAATGGGAGTAAATCGTATTGGGGAAGAAATTGGTTTTCTCGCATTCAGCGTCCCGTAGCAGCTAAAATTAACGAGGCCGGTGGGAACGCATGGTTTGAACAACATCCATCGATGTTGCGAACTGTCGATTACAGATTTAGCTGAATACGCTATTCGAACATTGTTAAGGTTTGTTAGGGAAACACCGTTTCTTACTCCGGAGTATAGCACATATTAGAGTAAGATGTGGAAGAAAAATCTTGTACTTGAGTTTCCTTAAACATCGTTTGGGTAATAATAAAATGTTAGGAACTCATCAAGGTTACAGAACTGTCTTCCTTTCTTTACTTTAGCTTGGGAATGTCTGCTCCAAGAATTTGAAATTGCTGCTAATGATTTCACAATTTTTACTATATCAGTAAGAGGGTGGCATGATGACGAAACTACTAGTAGTTCTAACGTGGTTAAGGTGACCTAGGGCGTCCCGCAGGGTAGCGTAACCGGACCATTGACATTTTTAGTACGCATCAACGACCTTAACAATCTCCTTGAGAGTAATGTTAGGATATTTGCAGACGACACGGTGATTTACGGAGAAATAAAGAGTAGAGAGGATAGATTAACCCTATCGAATTACTTAGGTAAAATTAAAATGGGGTGATGATTGCATGAGTGCGAAGAATCAAAAATTTTTAATCAATATTATTATTAGAGTTTGACTTATCAGAACTTCCCGATCATCACGTCACCATATAAATTTGTGTTTGTGTATCGCACTTAACTTTAAAAGGCGAATACGGTTTAATTATGAGGAGAATATATTCAAATGAGTTGATAACGTATTTTTGCGCCTATCTCTGCTGTGGCAATCAATCTTCTCACTGCTGTACGAAATGAACGAAAACATTTTTAAATGAGAAGACGAAACTAGCAGTTTAAACCCTACAAAATTTATTGTAGCAATGTATTTCATTGTGCGTAAATAGAAGAGCATTTAAACACCAACAGTAATACTGCCTATCGACTACTATGGAAAATATTTATCCGTACTGAATTTTAGCCAGATATACCAATTATGGTCAACATCCACGCAAATTCAGCACAATGCTCTTATGAATTACTGTTTTACTAGAATTCAATACGGTGAGACCTAATAATATAGCCCAGTATCGCTCGTACTTCAGTAGCTTTCACATTACAGCTTTGAAAAGGGCAGACAAAAGAAAATCAAATATAATTTTTTCATTCTGTTCCAAAACAAACATGTAACATATTCCATTCATCAAAATATTATAGCAGGAATAACTGACTCTATTGTCTCTTGAGAATAACTTATCAAAGAGCGTTCCCTCTCCATGCTGGGCGTCCGTACAATATTTATCGAGCCCTGGAAAACCGATTTTTTGGGAGCGCAGTATATTATGGGAAATTCGAAAGCCTGTAGTTTTCATTCATTCCTCCTTGTTATTGCAGATTGCAGTACCTAAAGTTGGATTAAATAGCTCGTTTTACCGTTTACGAAAGTTACGATAGGAACGGATTTGGAGTTTATATTCTTCCTTGGTTATCATAGAAATCGAGAATTAGAAAATGTACAGCGAAAGGCGATACGTTTCGTAAAAAATTGTTGCGACAAATCAGTGAGCGTTACTCAAATGCTTCAGGACGCAGGATGAAAATCTTTAGAAGGTAGAAGATTTAAACAAAACATAAATTTGCTAAATAAGTTCAGAGAAGGTACTTTCGTTGAAAATGTAGCCGATGTAATGCGTCCTCCCTGTTACAAAGGCCGTTCTGATCTGAGAGGAAAATCAGAGAGATAGACACTAGAGCGACCCGATTCAAAAATTCATTTCTTCCACAAGCGATACGCGAAAGTAATCGATTAGGGAAGTAGAGTCATGGTGCATGCACCCCCTGCCACATGCCGAAAGGCGGCTTGCAGGGTACATAGATATGGCGCAGATCTATAATGCAAGCGCCGATGATAATTTCCGTTCATTCCGAATATGAAAAAGTTGAAGCATGCCCTCAATCTTTAGTTTAGTTCAGAACAGCTTTTATACGGAAGAAACAGCTAACCGTGAGCAATATACCCTTTGAAATGGCTCTCGAAAACTGAATTGAAAATTCCGGCACGTTCTGTCGTAGCTCTTCCCTTCCTGCGTGCCTTTCGTTTGTAGCCGGGAACCATTCCTAGAATTCTAATATTGGGCGAGCGTACAAGCAGAGCCGCGAAATGAACACAGGTTATTTTCACCTGTGTTTATTATTGTGTATTTTTCGTTCGGTCGTATAAATTTCTAGGGTGGGCGTGGTCGATGGTTCGTTGGAAAACGAGGCGTCAAGGGGGTTGAAAGGGGGAACCGAGGGTGTCGTCGAGGGAGTGGCTGGAGGCGTGACTGGATTTTGCGGGTGGAAGAAGATGCACAGCATTTAACAGGAAAATAAGTTGATTTACAAGAGAGTTAATGGGAGAAACACGTGTTGATTTTGTGGAGGCGGAGATTCTGCCGAATCCGTCGCCGGCGAATTTATGAAGCTTGATGGAGGAGGAGGGGTATATCGGGGAAATTGATTTTTAAAGGGTACGAGATTTTTCCCCCCTCGGTAAATGCCTCGCGATGGCTAATTTCAAGGAAATTACTTCCCTGATTTCCATCGCTGAGTTTAAAAGAGTTCGTAATTCGAAATTTTTTTGTACCCCTTTCTCTGCATCTCGAAGGTTGCACACATTTAGTCCTTCCTTAATTAGCTTTTTCTTACGTCATTTGTGTTTCGTAGCGAGGGTTTTACTCTTGGCACTTGTTTAGATAGGCTACGATTGATTTGTGTTTAAACGCACACTTAGGTATTTTCCTAAAAAACTCCATAATGTGAGACTTTTACTAAACCACATAAATTAAATTACAACAACACGACCATGCTTTCGCAGCTACGCTGCATCCTGCGGAACCGTCGTCCTGTTGTTGTAATTTAATTTATGTGGTTTAGTAAAAGTCTCACGTTATGGAGTTTTTTTAGTATTAGTAAGTACCACAAAGTGACACCTGACTCTGTATCAGGCATTTTCCTGTTCTTATTTTGGTTTGCTCCGTTTTAAATATAAAGTAGAAAGTGTGTGTGTGTGTACATTCGCCTAAAACTGGAGAACCAGATGTCGCACAACTGTCAAAGTTAAAAAATTCTTAAATGTCTTCCCCGGACAGGTAGTATGTTCATGCATTTTAGTTAATTTTTATCGCTTGCAGGGTTTGTTTCTAATGCAAAATTAAATAGGAAAGAATAATCGCATGAAATCGAGAAGAGCACCGAGAGAAAGGAAATTGAATACAGATTCTTATTTTAGTGGTCGAATAATGTTTTCCGTTCAAAATTGCGATTATTTTGATAAAATGAACGAAACTTTTCTAAAATTTTGAGGTTGTAAACAAACCGTCCCCCAGAATAAATACAAACACGACCTAAGTTTCATTGCTTAGCAACATCAACACATGATGACGTTGCTAAGCAATGAAACCTAGGTCGTGAAATGTATTTATTGTGGTATTGTATAAAATAAAGTGTTGTTTGTACCATCTTATTTCATTCTATTTTATTCGGTGTTCTATTTTCGTACAATATTCATCAAATTGACGTGATATCGTGTCAGAACCGTCGGAATTGTAGGAAAAGAAAAAACTTTCATTCTTTAAGAAGTCTCCGCGATCATTTATGCAACCCTCGGAATTGAACCGACCCTTCTCTCTCAACGCTTTTTTCCATCTCAGCAAACCTATTTCTTCGGCGTAAAACGATTTGGATCTTCGACTTCTTCCGCTCCGTACAAAGCGGTCGCGAAAGGAAGAAATTTGGAGATAATGCGAGACAGCTTGCGCCGGGGTGAAGAGGACCCGACACCACTCCGATTCCATTGGAAGCCAGAGGAGCGACAGCCATCAACCCCAGAGTTCCTTTTCTTCTTACACATTTCCACAGAAGAGGAAAGAAAGGGATCAGCGTAGAAGAGTGACAGTTTAACAACGTTTTGCAGCGACATTCTCAGGGAATGCGAGAGATACGTGACCGGAGTGTTTCCCTCACAAAAAAGACGGCAGCAAGAATCCAGGCGCCTCTAATTACATCTACATCTACATAAATACCCTGCAAGCCGCCTTTCGGCGTGTGGCAGGGGGTGTAAACACAGCGTTCGAGTTACCTCTTGAGGTTATTGTTATCGCGTATCGTTCGCGGAAAGAATGAGTCCCTAAAACGACTTATCCTCGCATCTATTTACGCTCATTTTCGGATCGATGTAGCAGGAGGGTCCCATAATACCATTTACATCTTCCGCAAATGTTCTTTCTCTGAATTTAGCAAGCAATCGCAGTCTAGCTTCTAATGTCCTTTCTTTCAAGGATTCCCAACCTGCGTCTTAGAGCATTTGCGTTACGCTTGCTTTTCTCTCGTAGCACTTTTTAACGAATCGAATCGCCTGCGCTGCTCTTTCTCGCTTTCGCAAGCATTCGTTTGATCCGCTGGGTCCCATATACTCGCCGCATATTCCAGATGGGGCCTATCTAGCAGAAACTAAGCACAAACAAAGCAGAAACTAAGCACAAACAAAGCAGAAACTAAGCAGAAACTAAGCACAAACAAAGCAGAAACTAAGCACAAACAAAGCAGAAACTACTAAGCACAAACTAATCTGAAAGTAAGCAGAAACTAAGCACAAACAAAGCAGAAACTAAGCACAAAAAAAGCAGAAACTAAGCAACAAACTAATCGAAAAGTAAGCAGAAACTAAGCGGATAGTATGCGCAAAGAAAGCAGAAACTAAGCACAAACAAAGCAGGCCTAGAGTGAAATAGCATCGCTATCTAACCTTTTAATACCATCTACCTAAAATACCGAGCTTTTCAGTTGCTTTACCGCACATCTTTCGAGTATGTGTGCTCCAGTTTAAATTATTTGCAAGGATGATTCCGAGATATACGACTGAGTCGACTACATTTAAATTCGTTCCACGAATAATTAACGACAGGACGGCGCTTCTTCCGAAACTAGGAAGATATTGTGTGCGAGTGAGGAATTAATGAGACCGCTGCGAAATGCCCCGGAAACCCCGTGATTATTTCGATTGTCGCGCTAATATTTTTCTTCGAGTTCTATACATGCTTTCTACGCAGCCCTTTAAAAGAGGGTGCGGATTCTGTTATGTGTGGGAGGAGGATTGTGGTGAATGCGGGAAGTAAATTGGAAGAAGTAGGAGGAAGAGGGCCGGTTGTTAAAAATCGAGGAAGTTGTGGATTTGTGGGAAGTAAAGGCACATGAAAAGCTGAACGAGATTTAGCAATGAAAGAAGATAAATTTCATGTTCTGTTCACATCCATTTGGGTCTATGCTGGGTATTTTCCGATGTTGGGATCGTAATGTTAATTCCGAATTCCATCCAATTAATTTGCCGTATTTGTTATATGTAGGTTTGGTGCCATAATCCTAGCTACCACATCATGACGAATGGAATATTTTTGTCCTTTGGTAGAGAGTATGAAAAATGTATCTTTTGTTTATTTTTTTCTCTGTTTTTCTCATAGTTATTATAATGTTATATTCCTTATATTATATGTTATATTCCTCATACCAACACTTACGTCAACTCCTTAATAACAGCCTCCCAAATTTGGAACTCTTTACCAGATAGGATTAAGAACTCTACTTTGTTAAGATCCTTTAAAGACTAACTATTTGATCACTTTTTATTATTTACGATTAATCTTGTTTTCTTTATGTATTTTGTAAATTTTTTAACATAGTATGTAGTTTTTTCTTTTTTGTCATTGTATTGATTTCATTTTGACATTGTTCTATTGTATCGATTTTTGTGAGCAAAAATGTACTTATCTTCCAGCTCTAATGGGAATCCCCTCAGAGCTAATAAAACATTAATAATAATAGTCCTAATACTAATATTACTTATTAAAAGTAGAATCTGTGAGATATTTGGAGTAAAACACGCTAATAACTAAACATAGGATACCCAAATCCGTGACATATGTGGACGAGAACTTACTCGGATACGTGAAGAAAACAGTCGTTAGGAGCGAATACTAAGTCCCCTAGCAACGTTACCTTGTTAGTTAGGCTTCACCTAGAGTACGAGTATGCATGTAGTGAATGGGACCCTGCCGACAACTGTTGTATTCGGGAATAACAGAAGGTACAGCGGTTTACTAAAAAATCGACGGGTATATATTTCTGCCCCGTTGTCTTATGCAGCCGTTGGTACAGAAAGTTCACAATCTGGCAATGCTTTAGGATAACTCCCCCCCCGGCCATTGTAACCAATTGTTACGGTACTAGGGTTCCTTCAAAGAAACTCACACGAGAGGACGGACGCTTTATGGAAGATATGTTAGAAAGGTTTCATACTAGGAAAGAGCCTGTACAACGAAAGCTGATAAGCTTTGTAATGATTGTGAAGATAAATCAGAGAGCGATACGCAGATGATTCATGAAACAGTGCATAAGAATATTTAGTAGGTGGAAAGTTTAAATAAAGGATTAATTTAGTTAATGAGTTTAAAGAAAGTACGCTCTTTGAAGATGTTGCCGATGTTACGCGTCCTCTTCCTCCTGATACTGCGAGAAAAATAAGAGAAATTGATCCTAGAACAAGTCGTTTCAAGAGTTCATTTTTTCCGCGAACAATACGCGAAAATAATCGATTTGGGAAGTAAAATCACCGTGCATGCACCCCCTGTCATACGACGAAAAGTGGCTTGCTGGGTACATATGTTGATAATATAAAAGCTAATGATAGGAATAATGCTTTTCATATTCATAGAAAACGGATATGGTTGATCTAGCGCAAGATGGTGCGCACCTAGTAAAAAACCCAAGGAAGAATGGACTTGAAAAAAGTCTGACGGAATCGAACCCAGGGCTCCCAGTTGCCGGTCTGGTGCTCTGGGTTGAGAGGCTTGGGAGACCCGGGTTCGATTCCCGGTCACGTCAGACTTTTTTCAAGTCCATTCTTCCTTGGGTTTTTCATATTCGTCAATGAGGTCGACCAAATTAATAGAACTTGTATCGTAAACTACTCACAATTTTTCAGGTTATCATTTTCCTATATTTCCCGATAGTTCTTTTTTTGAAGATGCTTACGGGGAAGACAAAGATTTGGACCATTTCACCACTGCTCCGTGCATTAATAAACATTAATTTTCTAAGATATTGAAAGGGATGCAAATGAGATTTTCGGTGGAATTAGCACAATTTCCTGAATATCATAATTAATGAAACGTTCATCCGTCCGAATATTTTAGGTCTCGGTTCGTAACCTAATTTCACAAACGTTTCGCCAAATTTCGTTCATGAAATAAACATCTCGGCTTTCGATAATTTAAAACGTTGGGGAGCCCTGATTAAGGGAAGTGCCCGATGCCCTTGCAATCCTCTTCCTATGAAATCCCTTTGGATGTGGGTCGCTCGATCGTTCTAATAGAGACAGGATTTGGATACAGTGTGTTGGGGAACAAGTATCTATTACCCATAGAGCCGAGAGTGAATTTTTTTGTTCTGTTTTCTGCTCGGTTTAACGAAAATCATCAAGTTTTTGTCTAGCGGCTTTATTTCTTTGTCGTTAAGCTGGTTATCTGCGCTTCTACCTCGGATATATTGTCATTCTTAATGGTTTTTGTACCTTTTTTAAATTATTGTATTCAATCAAACTTTATAATGCATATTGTAATATTAATGAATTAATAATCGAAATCTGAGATCAATTACATGTGTGCATCAAGTGTTATTTTAGTTAGTTTCCAGTCCGTTACTTAATTGCCAGGTATAATTACTGTTTTGCAATTAAAATTTGTTATTTCCAATTAAATATTAGAATACAGATTGAAATGCTAAATAATTAATGATCGAAACGTGGAGTCGGCAATTTGAGCGTAAATGTCACGCCTCTGTTTTCTGTTATTTTGGAGTCATTGTTACGTAATTAACAAGCGCAATTGCCGTTGCTCAAAATTAGCGATTGAACCGAAGATCGGAGGGTAGTTAATATCGATAATTAGTTTCCTCTTAGGCTCAAGAATTTAAAACTTTCACTTGAGGAGTTGGTCTTGAAGATTTGTCGCGGAAATAATGGTAAAAATAATATCGATGAGAAAGTTTTAAAATATTTTATTCCCGTTATTTTTTTTTTTCGATTCTGATTCCGATTTCGGATTCGGTATCGAAATTTTAGAATTCGGGTTCGAGATTTTAGGATTCGGTATTCGAGTTATTATTCCGGAAAATATTATTTTTCTATTTCTGTTTTCGGTTAACTCTCAGCTTTCGGTTAGTTTTATGTTATCGGTAGTTTTCTGTTTCCGGTTACCTCATCCGGTTTCCCGTTACCTTTTTTGTTTCCGGTTACTTTTTCCGTTTCCGATTACTCTTCGGTTTTCGATCACCATTTTGTTCTCGGTTCTGGTTTTATATTCTGGTTTAGAGCTGCTGTGGAAGATAGATGGAGAAGTAGGGAACGGAGAGATTAGAATACGCAAAGGAAGCGGTAATGAAAAGAGGATTAAGTTAATGAGGAGGGAGTCTTCGGGGAAAGGGGTTGGATTTTCTCGAGCCGACTCAGGAGTTGTATGGGAGTGCGTCAGGTGACAGAAGATTGCGAGTCTTAGGGAGGAAGAAGAAGACCTTTCGGCCTTTTGTCGTCGTGCACTAGGTCGTTCGGAGAGATGGAGAATTTATGCAGCTTCCAGCCCTCGCGAGGCCGTTGTCAGGTGAACCGTAATTCGGCGGCACAATGGCGTCGAATGGAGCTCCTCGGAAAGAAGAATGCTTAATCGCGGGACCGCAGTCGGAGAAGAGGAAGTTCTTCGGGCGCGATTAGAGACGGCGTAGTCAGCTTTCCTGCGCCCGAATTTTTCCCTACTCCCCTTTGCCTTTTATTGGTTCTTAAAGCTGTCTCCAGGGAGGGGGCATTGTTTTGGATGCTTTAAGGGAGAACAAAACGCGAAGCTCCTCATTCTACAAAATTCGTCTCTCGCCCACGAACGATTCTGTTTTGAGTCGAATATGAAAAGGATTTTCCTACTAGCTAGTTTTACAGTTTGAGGGAAATCTGTCTTATATATGTTTCATTCGCTCCTACCTTAATGCCTTGATGAATTGATTATTTTATTATTTATCCTTGGTACAGGATATAGGAAATCATTCAATTTTTCCTGCCCATGACTGAGTTAGTAAGAAATATACTGTGGTATGAGTGATGCTAATTGACGGAATTTATTTAGTTGTGTCCTGGGTGGATACTATGAAAATATTTATAAAACGTATGATTGATTGATTTTAATCGTAGAAATCTGACTGAGAAAAATAAGCTGGACTGAAAACCACCTCACTCCTCATCTAGCAAGCCCCATTTCATTTCCCTAGCCTTTAGAATCTAAGGATGGACGGTATGAGGCTTCAATCAGCCTTGTGATGACAAGACAGCTGTATACTATGTATGATGCTAATGAAAGTCTGATAAAATAGGAAATATATTTTAATAGAATATAATTAGAAAAATGTGTAATTAATTAGAATAATAAATAGATTTTAGAGCTTTAAATTGGTATCTTGAAATTTTCTAAATGACCATCAAATTCTTCGCGGGATAACTTTTAAATTAAAGGAGCACTACAGCAACTTTAGCAGTCTGTGTTTACTTTAACAGAAAATGTAAACCTAAACCCATAAATAGAGGTTTCACAATTTATAATCAAGAGTTAAATACCCGAAGACCGTGGTCACATTTAAGTTAAGTAAGTTAAGAGAAATAGATCATAGATAGGAGAAAATCACTTATTTTTGTTACTTCTATGTTTATATTTATATTGTGCGATCGACGATAATTTTGGTGTCCCTGATTGCTTCGTTGTGTTTACTGTAGTCATTTCAAATGGGAGTGTACGTTGAATCCTTGCCACCTGAAAAATGTCTTCTTGCAAGGTATTATCTATAATAATAGGTAATGATAATTTCAGTAACGCTGAAAATTTATTGAAATAAAGTGAAGTTGAATAAAAAGATCGTTTCCGTTATCTTCGTTTCACATTCTTCACTCTTTATACTTTTATGGGAAATGTGTCTCTCTCTCTCCATTTTCCGTAACCATCCCTACTTTCTCCCTATTCGGTCCCTTCAATTCTTACCATCACGTACCTCATCTACCTCCAAGATTTCCATCTTCCTTCGGGCCCCGACATTTTTCCAGCATCTTACCTCCGAAATCATCTCTTAATGGGAGGTCCATCCTTTACCACATCCTTCCTCCTCTTCCGTGTCGGTATGTCGATTACAGCCCCAGAAAGTCATATCCTTCTCCTTTAGCTTCCAGAATCCTCACTGAGTGCACTTTCTCCTCCCATAAGAACATCTCAAATAGCTTCCCACTCAGCACATTCAGTCTACCTTCTCAGCATACGTCCCCTTAACAACTAATACTCGTGCTTCCCTAAGCTCGAAGTGCTTTGAATAACTTTGGATTTGTAGCGAGAAACTTTCCAAGAGCACTGTGAGAGGTAAAACTTTTTTAAAGTAACCAGATTTCTCTGTACTCTTCGGGACAGCTAGAGTATGTTAAATTTACCTTCAAAGCTGAGGACACGGAGCAATAAATAGTAGTACGTCTTTCAGGGCGCGCGGAGGGAGACCAAAGGTAATTATAGTAAAGCTACTCGTCATTGATTGGGAGTTACATTACTGCACTTCTCTGTGATCTCGGAGACATTGTCTCCCTGGAGTTCTGGGAGAAATTAGCCCCTCTCAACTCTGTTTATCGATTCCCAGGGGTCTTAAGGGCTTCGGATACAATTTAAACTAGCCGTCTTTCGCGCTCTCCGTACTTAGTTCGAAGAAATGCCGCAGTCGAGGTTTCCAAACAGGAAGGGCGAGGGTTCGAACGACTTACTGTAGCGCCGGAGCTCTTTCGATCTGTTTGCTGTGAAATGCGCTGGACATGTTGCTCGAATTACACGATTACGGAAATTATGTATGAAACTTACGTACTTGTAAAGTACCTGGATTAGAAGATAAAGGGTTAAGCTAAAATTCTGTTCAGGAAGATTTTCGTATCACTTCTTATTGCCGAGTACCACCACAACGAAAGGCATCGATATTTATAAATGTTTTCTAATTATTTATTTATTTATTTACAAAATTCAGCTGCAGTTAGACACAAGTCTGGTGGCAACTTAATCAAAAAACAATAAATTAAGGGCAGCCATTCCTCCATTATGGTTTGCATGATCCTAACGGAGAATCTATGCAGGCGTAGCAACATATTTCAAGCATTGAATGCCGAAAATAGAAATTTTTTATCGATATGCATGCAATCATGGCGAGGTTATTGCCAACAGCCTGCAAACGAATACTCAGGCATTGGATCGGCTGACCTTAATAATAATGCCAGGGGTCGATTCGAAATTGGGAATCGATTGGAATTTAATAAAAAAGCGTAAATTAAAATATAATCAACCGCATGGGCCGTGACTTTGTGGTAGGACTCCATAAACGAACAAGGAAAATCGAACTTTTACAAACCACGATATTTTTTTAGTTAAACCACGATATTTTTTGGTTTTATTTAAAGTTCAACTTTTCCTAGTTCCTTCCTAAATCAAAGTGTACAACCGTAGATCTCGAGAAAGTATTGAAGCATATGTTTTATGTTGCAACAGAGACTTGAAAGAGACTGATTTCTCATGGAACTCCGAGAGATAATGAGCATTTTCGAGTTAACATATAAATCACTTCAATCTACTTATTTTTGATTGGTCTCCCTCCCCTCGCCCTAAATAACGTAATTTTTCTAGCTGCGTCTCCTCAGCCGTGAAGATACACTTAATCGACCATAGGCAGCGTCTACAAGAAGAAGAACACCTGGATTGATCATATTTTTTTGGCCAGTTATTAAATGAATTCACCGAATGTAGACAGTAGTTAAAATTTACGCATTGGCACCGGATTCTTGTTAAGTGGGTAGGTTTGGATGTTTCGGGGGAATATAATATTTCCTCTCAGTACTAATTGTTGCTTTTTCCCAGAAATTGTTCGAGTGCCTCCGCCTCCATTCATTAAATTTACTTTTGGGTGTAAATGGTAAACGAAAAGTTTAGAATCTGCATTGGCCCACACTTTTTGTACTAATTATCGCATGGGTCAGAATAATGTCCTTAGATATTATGCGAAATCAAAATATTTTTCATCTTTGATCATCTGGAAATAAGATTTCAAGTGTGTATACCTAAAATACCATTATTTTTATAAATATAGGTTGAATCTTGTATTTTAATTTGGCTCAAATGGAAATTATTCTTTCCTTCGTCATTGCATAATATTTGCAGAGAGATGTTTGATTTAAGCCCTTGAGGCATGACCCTCCTTGATTTTATTCGGTACTCCTTTACAGCTCTGTTACGGCATGATTTCTAATTACATCCTTGTATAGAAGGAAGAAATTTATAAGTAATTGGGTCTTCAGTCATATCCCTTGCATGAATAGCTCGAATACTCCATTTCGTTAATGTAGTGAGAAATATAGTTATATTTTTGAACTAATTTCTTTGAATGGGAATAAACTATACCGTTATTCGATTCAGATAACATCCTGTTTGATGTTTTATATCTATGGAAAAAATAACGAATTTTGGGAAATAATCCTATAAAATTGGAGATTTAAGCGAATCCTTTGAAACGATATATCGGAACGGTCGTTGCAATCCCGAGAGAAGTGCCGTTTAGAGCACAGATGGAAACAAAAAATTAGAACTGCTTCGAACAGCGATAGTCATCGAAGGGCAAGGTTAATTCCGGCGAATATTTAGCCCGCGGATAAATAGAGCGCGAGTCGGAGGAAACAGAGGACGCAGTTTTGTTTCGGAATTCGATTCCGACCGGTGCATGGAGTTTTCATGGTATGTTATGCGCGACGCGACTTATAGCGAAGGCAAAGAAGTTTTTTTTGCCGTAGAGCACTCTTGCCTCAAAAGGCAAGCAATGTGAAACTTTTATGGAGGCCTTTTTATGTAAATGCACAATGTAGCGCTTTTCGCTTCATCTTGTTTGTTTCCGCTCTCGCGCTCGAAACTCGAATTCACATTCCGCACTCGAAAGCTGTTTCATTTTTTAAATTCCTCGCCTTCATCTCGTGCTCAACCGTCGTTCCCCTGTGCATCTTCCTTTGTTTGGCCATGCAGTCGAATCCATGATGTTAGAAGCGTCGATTTATTATTGGTTGAAAATATCGATTGGCCGATTACTCGATCTATCAATATCTATTATCGAAACACAACTGTTAAATCTACAACGCTATTTATCCTGCGTATTAAATTTGTTGCACTATGCAGTCGAATGCGAGTTGTTTGATGTTTCGATTTTCAATTGGTAGAAAGTTTCGATAGGTCGATTACTCACATCGATTATAGAAACAAACTGTTTGATCTTCAACCCTCCTTATCCTGCGCAACAAATTTGTTGCACCATGTAGTCGAATACAAGTCGTTAAAGGTATCGATTTACTATTAGTTGAATTTTTCGATAGGTCGATTATTCGCATCAATAATCGAAACAGAATTGTTTATTCATTTATGAATTGTCTACGATCCTCCTGTTCCTGCGAACCTAATTTTCTTGCGTCACGGAGTCGAATTCGCATTGTTAGTTACATCGAGTTACGATAGGTCGGATATTTCTACAGATCGATAGTTCGTGTCGATAATGGAAACAAGACTTTTTTTTTTCTTTTTAATCCTCGTTTTCCCGAGTGTAACTTTTCTGTCACATTGGATTGGTGTCGGATGCAACGACTTTCAAAAGGAAAACATTGCGACTAATCGATAGCAATTATCGTTAGATCAAATCAAATTTTCTCAATTTTTACCTCCAGTTGTTGTGTCTCTTTTGCGTTATAGGGAAGCGTCGCGTATAAGCTATGAAAAAGTGGTAAATTTCTTTTATTGGACACCCAGTAAGGCATAAAAGTTGTGTTACAAATTTTTGTAGGGAAATATATAAGGAAAGATAATCAGGGGAAGGCCAAGGCTTCTAAAGTTTTTTTTATTAAGCATGCGCAATAATTAACGGCAATAAGGTGCTATATACAGTTTAAGAGACCGTCAGATATTAGGATGACAGGACGCATCCTTAATTTTACGATGTTGATCATACAGCAGAGTTCCAGTTGCTGGATATATCGAGTTTAGAGATAGGTCTCATATTTCAACTAAGCGATAGCTCGCGTCGATAGTTCATATAGTTTATTCGATCTCCACAGTATATTTATGATGTAATTAATATTCAACCCGATGAATGAACTCCGTAATCGCCTAATTTATTTCGTGTGTTGCATTTTACGCATGAGAGATCATGTTAAAGGCAAATCCATCTTGATTCATCCACTTGCTTTCCTTCGGCAGTAGAAAGGCGAAATATCCTATCGAATGCTCATGTGCTCGTTGAATGTGAATTCTAACGAACGATCCGAGTCTAAATTTCCCATTTAAATTCAATGTATTCGACATTTGATTTTACGGGCTAAATCAAAGTGTTCGATGCGTCGAGTTCGAATTATTCCGGGGCGGTGAGATATTTCTCTAATTAATTCTCGGCCATTGAATCTCATATAGCTACCTTATTCACTACAAAATAGGAATGCGATATATTAATCTGAGATATAATTAGGGTCGAAATCGCGTATAGTTAACGTTCCGTGCGCCTCACACTTAAGCATGCGAAAGAACTAATCTCTGATATTTCCCTGCCAATTCTCTTGCTTCGAGGAGTTTAATATGAGGTAGCTGTGAAGAGCATGTCAGGTTGTGAAACTCTGCTTTCCATTGATTAATTAAAGGATGTAAGTGTTCACTTAACGCAAGGCTTCACTTTCTCTATACAATATGTCGATGACGCGTTTGGTAAATGCTGAATTGGAAAATTGGAAAAGTAATTAATTCTCGGTAGTGTAATGCTCGAGTTATTTCCATAAGCAACGGATCAATAAAATTGTATAATTTTGTCAAGAGCGTGAATGTGTAGAACTTTACATTAAAAAAATCAACTTCCCTTAGCTGCATACACCAAAAATGTCCGCCAGATATTGTTTCATCCCATTCGTTTTCTTTAGAAAAAATTTCATTGTTCCATCTGTTTTTCGGGTTATAAATCAAATAAATCGTTCGTTGTAACGGCTGTGAAGGCGGAATGGTTAGCGTTCTAAACCCTAGTTCTCTGGTTCTAGTCCCGGATAATTGGATTTTTCCGGTTAGGGAACGGATTTATTTCTCCATAATAATAATTATTAAAATGGATGTACACGTAATTAGGATCATATTCCTGTTTCCATTAAAGGAGTTTTTTTATTATTATCATTATTTAAGTTCCTTATTTCTAATCCATGATTGTGATCTTCTTTTGCACTGCGATACGTTTATTCCTCCAATCTGTTAAACAACTTCCAAGCATTGGGACATTCAGGATAATATGCGCAGCCCTTAGAGACTGCATTATTTCCCTTTGTAATTTCCAGGCTAATGTGTATTTTAGATTTGTCCTTACAGACAAGTAATAATTCATATCTGGACAAGTTCACGAACTTCATGCTCTAAAGTATTAATGAATCATTTTTATTCCCATTTACGTCTCCCTTTGCCCACATCCCCTAAAATGAAGTTCTCGTGGCCACCCTTGAGATTTCTTCTGAATACACTCTACATCAATTATGAAGTCAATTTCTCTCGACCCTTAATCCTTAATCTAATTCTCTCGACCTGTAGGACTAAGTGTACTAAGTCATTTTCAAATGGATTCAATCCGTCAGTTCCATTGCGCTCCCCAATCGCCAAGACTACTTCGACTACGAGGAAGTGGCTCAGAGATCCCAGTTTCCTCAGAGAGAAATTCTTCCGAGCGCTTCTTCGCTCAGCCCCTTCCCTTTGTCGCACGGGACGCAACCCGACTCCGGAGATAACTTCTGCGGAATTACTGGCAAACTCTTCCTGGATCCGCGACTCCGTTCGGCTTCAATTAGATTACGCCGCGACCCGCCATATCTCTCAGACCCCGAGAAACGGTGTCATTGTGACTTAAATAATAAATCGCTCCGGGGAAAGTGGTCCGCTTTCACCCGCCCCTTCCCCCTCCTCGTCCTCTCTTAATTCGTTAACTGTTTAATGCCAATTATTTGAGTGTCGTCTCTTTAATTAAGGGGTTATTAGGGAAGTCGGCACGGTTTTATTTGATCGCGAGTGGTTAAGTATGAATGAATCATGGAGAACGAACTCTGCCTTCGTTAATCAGTTTGTTTTGGCTTTGTTTTATGTTTTTCCTCGTGTGATGCGCTGCTGTGCTTGTTAGGAGGCATTGGGACGATTTACCCGTTGCCCCTATTTAACCTTCCCATTCGTTAATTTATCCGACTTCGAAATGAATAACGCATTTTCAGGCCCGATGATCACTAGATGAAACACCTCCAGCGCTTCTATGAGCTACTCTTCGCCTAATTGAATCCTCTTTTCATTTTTGGAATTTATAACGAAAATACGTAATCAAAGGGTTGAGCGTGCGTAATTCATACCATATTTTTTTATATTTTACACTTTCCCAATAGTTTTTTATATATTACTTTTCGTAAATAGGCGCTAGAAAATTACTTTGATATTGGAGTGAAATGAGTTTTCTTCTTAAACGGTTTTATGATGCCCTAATTGTATCTCAGAACCGAATCTTTGATAAAGACGGAATTCATACGAAAAATCTTGTTAGTTAAATGTTCTTTTCTGGTTTCCCCTCGAGTAAGGAACTTCTAAAATGGTCTTAACAGTGTTCCGAGGCAATAAAGTAATATACTGTTAAAGTTTGGGGTAAAGACTATCAATTGTAATCGTAATTGATTTTATTAACTTCTTGTTAGAACAAGGATTAGGGAAATGTGAGAAATGTCCTAAGCTGCCGAAGCACTTTTAACAACACTACTACTATTACCTCGGAAAGTGGGACACTCGGATTCAAGTCCTAGTCATATCGCTATTTTTCACACCTGTTATACCTTGTTAAAAATCAAGAAGTTGACCATAAAGTGGCTTCCGGATATCCAACCCTATATCACTCCCATACACATACCCAGTAAGGTTACATACCTAATTGAAATGTCGATACCAAATTCCACATACAAAAGAGGCATTCAGAGAAATTATAGAAATACAATGCATTCAAAGAAGACATAAAGTAAATGTGGCATCAGGAATCGGTGAAAATATTTCCTATTATATCATCATTAACAGATGATATACGTTAATCTTTGCAAAGCAACAGACGTACTCTTGCCCCCAATAATATACATTTAACTGCAAAAATCAGTGATTCTGGATACCTGTTTTATCGCAAGAAATAGTCCGAGTAATTTATAGGAATAATAGAAACTACTCATTGTAAATTATAGGGCCTTTTCGCCTGGGGAAAGATTCAAAATAAATAACACGAAACTGAGGATAAAGTCTATAATAATAGTATCAAAAAAACGACTTCACTAGGGCGAGTTGAGGATACAAGGGTGAATCCGACGTTGAGATAAAATTGGAACTAATTTGGGTAGTAAATTCAACAGATTGACTTTTTTCTAATTTGGGAAGTATTTCCTTCAACACACATTATATAGCATAGCATAAATTACAATCCGTACGTATTTGTGTAAATAAATAACTCTCTTTTGCTATTTTCTATTGACTTATTCTGCGAAAAATCTCCTTCATGTAAAAGTGGCCGTGTAGTTCAGTTTTATCTCATTTCCTTTCTTTTAACGACACATGTGCTTCAATCAAGTGAATGAAAAATCGACCCCTAGTTTTATCGGTGCCAGTTTAAGTGATCTGTTTTTGCGCGAAAGTTTTCCATCGAGGAAAAAGTTTAAGTAAGTTAAAGTGTACTCTGAAGAAGCGGAGATATCTTGGGCATCTCTCCGACGCTCAGTCAGAGTTGACACGGAGTTAGCGGAAGCAATTAACTAAAGCGGGAATAAATTGGCGAAATGCGGAATTTGTCTGCTTAAATGAACTCCTCCTTGCTTTTGTATTAGCTCAGATCCCGCTGCGCCGTCTGAGTAGTAAATACGAGGGAAAGATCTTGGAGATCAGATGTCCTAGGGGCGGCAGCGGAAACTGCGCTCTTGGGATAGATCTGCTCGGCAAGGAGCCTCTACCCACATCAAAGTCTCCAATCTACTTGTCCTCGTCTTTCTTCCTAGAAAACCTCCGTCCGAAAGGAGGCGCATCTGAGACTAACACGAGAAGGGAATCGCCAAACGCATGCGGAGAGAGTAAGACGTCCGCCTCCAGCGAGGATTTCAGTTGTCTCTGAGGATCAAAAATATTCAATGGTCTTACGTCTGTGTAATCTAATATAGTAGACATAAGGCGGGAATTGATTAGATTAAATGGGTACTTTATTTGGCGATGTTATCGCACCTATCTTTCACTTATTCTCCGTTGTCAGAGTTTTATTATAGATTACTATTACATAGTATAGTATTTTATTATATTATATGTATATATTAGTATTGTGTGTATATTATATTATATGTATTTCTTATATATANCCCTCGTCTACTACACAAAGCAGAAAAAGGACGCCGCTTAAATGCCCTGGAGACTATTGAAATTTCTAAGAGCGACAAAAATTTTCTTACTAATGATTATGTCTTCCCTAATGTCTCCCCCCTCCTCTCACTACCTGCTACTTTGTTTCCTTCTCCCCACCCACCCATACCTCCCCCCCCTCTCTCATCTCCTATATAATGTCACCAATATTGTATTTCCTCACCAGAAGATGTTAATTCGTTAACGAAACCGGTCGTGAAAATAAAAGAAATTCCCGTGGAAGTTACTAAGTTTCATTCCTTCTGAAATAGGAGTATCTTCAGAGAAAATATTCGTATATTGAAAAAACCATTTTTATACTGTTAGCACGATAAAATAGTAATAATACGCATCACATTAAAATTTTAGAAGGTACTCGCAGATCTCAATTATAATTGTAAAACTGTCATTGTAGAAGAATTTGTATCGAAAACATAGAGAATAATACTAATAATTGCTTCTCTTTTTCATTCAGACGCTCATTCAGGTTTCGCAATATCCGTAACTCGTAGTTTACATTTTTATGTGATTTTACGGTTTCTTCGATCCTGTCTGCAGTTCTAATACTCTTCTGCAAGTGTTTCTTTGAAAGATCTTGTGAAAGATTTTATCATATCGCAATATTACGCAGCTAGCAAAGTAGAAAAAACATTTTCAGAAGGTTAAAAAAAAGCTATCTTCTGTGCGTGTAATCTGATATTTTGCATGACTATATTAAGGCTTGGTTCACGTTGATTATTACCAGACCGAGTTATGCTCATTTAAAAAAATTTTGGTTTCCGATAAAATATCCTCAACCTTGTGACAGCCTAAAATATACGAACATTTGCAGAAATTTTCTACCTACTCATATTATTTAGCAAAAATTCAGCGTTAAATATTTTGCGTTAGTTATTTCAGAATTTTGTGTGCATCGTCTGAGACATATTTGTCTTAAAATGATCCAAGGTATCAAACTGAAACAATTATTTCGGAAAAATATTCTATTTTGGAACGATGTAGAGGAAATTGATTGGATTTTGTAAAAGAATTACCATCCGGCTTTCTCATACCGTTCTTGGTTTTCTCTATGCTTTGGTTTCCGCGATCATTACCGAGTTTGTGTAAATTTTCGCGCAGTCGTTCAGAACTGACGAGCGCACCAATTTCCGCTCCTTGTTTCGTCGAAGCCTTTGCCAATTAGTCGGCGCGTTGAAACACGACTTTGAGTCGATCTGATCGGATTCTCTCGCGGATTCTGCGGGAAAAGGAGAAAGGATGGCTTCCGCACGCTCCAATGTCCGCACTGCGCACTTTACGTGAGTTTTGTATCACGTTCGGGGGCGTTCGCGAACTGATTTAAATGGAAATGGACTGAAATGGTAGTCTTTCCTCGGCCGTGCTAGAAATGAAATGAGAGCGGCGATTGATACTGACGCATTAAAATTTTTTAGAGATGAAATTCATCGGGATTGGGATCGCGCTGAACCGGCTCGGTGGCTTACCGTCCAGTATATTTTTAAAATGCGATTCCTCGCCCATTTTTCTCCGCGTTAGGCCGTAAATTTACTTCTCTTGTCATCCTTTTTTTTCATCAATGGGAACTTTCCGAGAGGCGAAATTTTTTAGGTAGTTTCTTTCGTTTCCGTTTCTCCCCATTATTTTTGTATTCCTTCGTGTTATCCAGTTTCATGGTTTTATATTGTTAACCCTTGACCAGTGACATGCGATTTCTGTCACGACCAGTGTCGTGCGGTCTTATAGACTGCAAATTTTATTATATTCATAAACTGACTGAATGATACTTTTAACGACATTTTAAAGTTTTAAACATCTCATCAGTTGTCCACTAATTTGGTTTTCACATTAGTTTTATGTTTATAATTACAAATTTTTAATTATAAACCGTTGTTTGGAAACAGTAAAAAATTTGAAGGAAAAATTTTTTTTCAATAGCGTCTAATATCTATTACTAGCGGCTTTCGGAGTAATGCCTTTTATGTATTTGTTGGTATGTTGAATAATAAACATTTCTTGAAAAGCAATTTATTCATTGCATTTATCATCGAAACAGCAAATGTGGCGTGAGGTCTCGCAGACAGCTCATGAAATTTAATTGCAATTTTATAGAAATATAAGAGAGATAAACGAAGAGAATACTGTATCCTACATAATAGCATGTCAGAAGGTAACAGAAATTACAAATTTGTTGAAAATCAATTATTATTTTATTATTCACGATTTCAAGCCGCTGCGGTCCCTCAGGCCGCACGTCACAGGTTAAGGGTTTAATGGAACATAAGTTATGGATACAGTAACGTTGATTTTATTACTATGAAATTCATACTTAAGCTCCCCCAAATAGTCAATTATGGGTCAAATTTCCTGGACCAGTTTGTCGCGATGTCTTTGTTATTCCTTAAAAAACTTCACAATTGTCTTAATTCTCTTTTGTCGCTCTTTTGAGATACAAAAATTCAAAATTGTCACGTAGTAATTATGTTTAGTTTTTTAATAAAAATAATAAAAGAAGGCATCGTGATTAAAAATTTTCATGTATATAAACTCGTGCGTTAGTTGCATAACGGTAAAAAATATCGCCAAGCAAACAAAAGGTACTGAATTGGTGTAAACGCTGGTCTAACTATTAGCGTTTTAAATTTAGAGTCATGTTTAATTAGGCGATTGCGATTGACGTTGGAAATAAGGCATTCCCTTTGAGGAAGCAAAATTATAGAAAATCAGAAAATAAAAGAGGAGTTTTTGGATTTGCGGCGGAGGGCAATTCCATAATCCAAAAAATTTAGCCTACGATGTGTTTGACTTGCTTTGCTTTACCAAATCACGATCTGCCATATACCTAATAAATGACTGCGAATGAACTGGTGATTTTTGTCGTTTTTCCAGCGGTTACAGAGTTATTTGGTTTTGCTTCTGTACTTAAAATCGATCATAAGGAGAAAATCGCGAATTTAATTCCGGCACTGACAAGTCAGACACGTATCGGGCGTAGCCAAACGTGGCCCCAGGATCGAGGTCGGGTTCGCAGTTGCACCGATCGGAGCACATGCGGTACACACTCGATTAATTATGAGGACCGGACGGGATGCGCACGTTGGGCCGGGTTCTGTAGTCTCATCCATGCATAGGTGGCTACGCGATATCTTCCCTCTGATGGGATCGAGGTCCCATCTTTATGGACTGCTTTTGAAACCTATCTTCAGTCATGCAACGGATATATCGAATGCAAGACTCACCTCGTTTGACCGACACCCTCAGTGGAGCGTCTCGTATACTTTACCAGTCTTCCAGGATTCATACATTGTTTCATAAAATTACATTTATTAAGTTAGCTGTTAAAAATTAAGGTAAAACGTCTATCATGGCATTTAGTTAAGTATTATTTTTTATAATAAATATACAAGTATATTTGCAAATATACAAGTACAGAAATATACACAGTATACTTTTTCATTCTAGTGTACACAGAAAATTATAGTCTTTGAACATACATAAAGCTGAGTGTAACATTCAGGTCCCCCTGAGCCAAGAGCTCGCCAGGAGGTGCCATGGAGTATCAGTTTTATATAAAATGCACCATTAAAGGGCCAAAAATATAACATGTAAATAATATCAAAAATAAAATCAAAAAAAGTCTTCCTTGAGAGCATGGGAGGAAAGTGACCGGTGGGCAAGCCAAGGGCAAGATAACATAAGCAAGGATACAAGAGATCTACTAGGGATCAGGAACTGGAGAGAACAGTCAAGAGACCGAGATGGATGGAGACAGAAAATTGATGAGGCCAAGGCTCAACTAGGGCTGTAGCGCCATTGGAGAAATAATATCAAAAAGCTCTAAACGTACTAAACTCATAATGTACACAATCTGTTGTATAATATCAAAATACATTATTAACACAAAACACTTATTAACACACACTTTCAAAATGCAATCTAAACTGAAAAGTACACTTTACATAAAGTCTCAAATAGACTACGAAAACGTACAATAACACTTTACATAATCATATATACAATGTGAAAATTGAATAAGATAATGAAATTAAAATTTAACACGTTTCTCTGTAATATTAAAAAAAATAATTTAAATGGTAATTAGAAAATCCGTAAGGAAAAAGAACTCGGATGCTGTAAGACATTAGAGTTCGAGAAAAGCTCCAAAAAACCGTTGTATGCAAGCAAACTAATCGTTCGAGAATTCCAACCATCAGGGGTTAGGATTCCATTAGGGGTTGCGATTTGCAAGTATTATTCTCAGTACGTGTTTCGGAAATTACATTGCCCTCTTCGGGAGAGAAGATAAGGGTGAGGAGGGGTATTTATGTCTTTTGTGGTGTGACGTCAGTGAGGGAGAACTAAACGGAAGAAGGCATTGGTCCCAGGTCATTATTCATGATGCGCTGGCGGTTTATGTGTATGAATCAAGTTTTGAGAACCTCTGTACTGATTTTTTAAGTTTTAAGTTCTCTCTCTTAATTTTGTGGTTCTGTTTTTGAATGTGTTGTACGACTCGTGATCTGTTTAGTTGATTATGTTTAAGGTGAGCCATGTTTTCTTTAAATCTGGTTTCTATTTTTCTTTCTGTGTGTCCATAATAGATTTTGTCGCAATCTTGAGATGATATTTCGTAGATGCCGGATTTACTTAATGTTGGAATTGGGTCCTTAGGATTTGGAAAAAGATTTGATAGTTAATTGCTCTGGGCAAAAATTGAATTTGGAATATGTGTTTGAGTTTATTGCTGATTCCCGGTGCGATTGGTAGTTTTAGGAATGTATGTTTTTTTGATCATTTGATGATTTTAAGACCATGCTTTGATTCAAATTGAGTTTGTGTTTTCTCTGTAATCTATTGACTACAGTTGTGTCGTAGCCATATTCGGAGAAACAAGCTTCATCACTTGGTAAACAAAGCCATAGGCTGTCTTTTTTTATAAATTAATGAGTATTTTTAATTCTTGGTAGAATAAGGTATGTAATAGAATAATTTTCTCTGAAACGAAAGAATTTGGAAGAAGAGCTTGAAGATAAGTACAATTTTGCTCCCAAAAATTGATACAATAGAACAATGTCAAAATAAAAAAAACTGCATAATACGTTCAAAATTTTACAATGTACATAAAAGGAAAAAAATCAAGATTAATCATAAGTAATAAAAAGATGATTAAATAGTTTGTCTTTAACAGATCTTAATGAAGTAGAGTTCTTAATCCTATCTGGTAAAGAGTTCCGGAATTGGGAGGCTGTTATTAAGGAGTTAATATTAGTGCTGGTATGAGGAATAGAGTAAGTGAGGAAATTAGAGCCGTATCGTGTGTTATCAAAAGAAATTAAACCTTTACAGGTAAAGAGATACAAGATGCATTGTGGCTGCGAATTCCTAAATGTTGGCAGTTTTATAGCGTCATCTTCTCGAACATCGCAAAGTACTCTCCTGACAAGTATTTCTCTCCTCATTTCGTGTCATTTTGGATCCATCTCCTCCTGCGCCGCTGGAATACCAAATTTTCGATTTTAATCAGAAACGAATATATTATTGAAACGTCTCACGTCCAGCCGTCGCCAAAAAGAAGGCCGATGCAGAACATTTGGAATCCAGGAACCCGTGCAAGTGGGTCACCTGTCACCTATGGCGAATATTAATTTTATTCCCGCGTGAGGGATATAGGAACGTCGTATCGCTTTAAATTGGCAATGGATCAAACGAGTATCAAATAATTGTCCGGGTCTCCTTTTCCGCCCCATTTTTGCGAATGGGAAGCATGTCTCCGTCGAGGGAAAAATTGCGATTCGACTTCTAAATGCATTGCGCTCTGTGGCAATTCCTCTTGAGCTTCGCAAAACTAATTAGGTTGCGGAAATGTTGCTATGAATATTTTAACGACCTGGAAGGGGAATGCGAGCAATAGCCAGGATGTAACGGAATAGACTTTCGTATTAGTGGGACATACAAGGTATTCAGGGTGTAATTTTTTCGGGAATTTCGTATTCTCCTCTTATATGACCTTCGTGTGTCCTTTGAGGTAATCTAAGGCTTGAAATTATAATAATAATAATATAGGGCGAGATAGAGACTTGGCAGTCTCTTCTTACATCTAACCCTTCGTCATACAGAGTAATGAAAGAAAGAGACAGCATGAAAAAAGAGCACGGAACAAAACTACGTAGTGGGTTTGAAAACCTAAGTTTGCGCTTAGGAAAAAAAACTCCACAAAAGGAAAACACCCACAAGAAGGGGGGTGTGAAAAACCTGCGAAACCTACAGATAGTTAGCTAAATTTAAGGAGAAGGCATTTTAAAAATTCCTATTTTGCGTAATATAATTACAGTATACTATTGATAAGTAATATATAGCGTGCTAGTTCGCTAACCACTCCGCCACCGCGGCCGGACTAACACGCCAGCGCTCCAACCCCAAGGTCCCAGGTTCGAATCCTGGCTAGTCGGATTTTCCGGTTAGGAAATGGTCGTGTGTGTTTCGTCCATTGTTAATGTTGAAGCCCACCGCTGTAATTGTCCAATAATGGATGTTTGTGTGGGTATTGAGAAATAAATAAATATATGAATAATATTACGTTATTTATTAAGAATTATGTAACAAAATTTGACGATGTCTACAAAATAGAAAAAACACGTATGCGACAGGTTTCGAGATAATCGAGATAATGATGTCATCCTCTGGCGGTCTTTGAGATGATGGCGAAACGATGTTCCAGATGATGAGGTTATTACCTCGAAACCAATCGCATATAAGTTTTTTTCTAATTTGTGGACTTAGGCAAGTTTTGTTACATGGGTCTTAATAAACTATGGAGATGGTCCACAAAGTATCGCCTGATCGGTATCGTAATAATATTGCATATATTCATTGCAGACTGAATTAACAAATGGTGCAATGTGACCTAGTTGTCGACGCACCCTAAACGAAATCAACAACTACAACAGTTAGTAAAATTTTTCCAATCGGGTTATGAATTTTGATTATCAGTTTCTGGAATTAGAAAGAAATAGAAATCTCTACTATGCTTTCATCTGCAAAATAGATTTTGTTCGTGTTGGTCAACGCTTGTTCGAGTCTTTGGACAAGTCTGTGATTGCATGTTTCACCAAGCTGTCCCTTCTGCCTTATTTAATATAGATGTATTTGTGCATAACATTCGTAAAGGAACTGAAAAATAAATAATTTCAAAAATAACACATACTATTTATAAAATTATATACATATATTTAAACAGGTAAGGATTCAATGTTTAAATCACTCTACCTATTGAAATATATAACATTAATTTCCTTTCATTAAGGCTATAGTATTTGATTCTCGTTACAAAATTTATCATTGACGTTACTTCAAAGAGGTAAATCAAAACGCAAGACTGCCAATTACCCTCGCTTACCACTTTCTTTTTTATCCATTGTTAACCCTTATAACCGATATCCTTCTGTATATGATTGAATTATTTTTTCGTTGTTATTCCTCGTAAGAACCTCCCTTCTCTCGTGTTTTTGCTTCCTTTATTATAAATTCATCAGTTTTACGTGCCCATTCTTTTTCTTCTTTTTTGCATATATGTACAGTAGGACTCTCTCTTTTGGACTGGTTGAATTGAATCGCAATTCTCGCTCTTCCCTTCCTTGATCGTTTAAAAAATTTATGGTGATCGGAAGGTCATCCGTGAACCATGGGGCTCATCAGGTCATCCAAACTAGGTCATCATGGGAACCTGCAGACAATTGTTGTACTCGAAAATTAGAAAAAGTACATCTAAAGGCGATACGTTTCGTGAAAAATTGTTACAACAAATCAGTGAGCGTTACTCGAATGCTTCAGGATGCAGGACGGGAATCTCTAGAAGGTAGAAGATTTAAACAAAGGATAAATTTACTAAATAAGTTTAGAGAAATTACTTTCGCAGAAGATGTAGCCGATATTATGCGTCTTTCCTGTTACTTAGTCCATTCTGATTCTGGGAGGAAAATCAAAGACAGACATTGGAATTAATTCATTTTTTCCGCGAACGATACGCGAAAGTAATCTATCAGGGAAGTAGAGTTATGGTGCATGCACCCCCTGCCACACGCCGAAAGGTGGCTTGCAGGATATATATGTAGATGTAGAGTTAGATCCGATGCGGTCGTTAAAATTCTCCCTTTTCCCTGATATTGGCAATTTTTTATTTAAAGGAGATTAGTGATCAATACCTTGTCGCGAAAAATTCGGCGCAGTGTGTAGCATGACATTTTTGATAATTCATGTAAGGTTTTTCTATCTAGCCAAATATTCATATCTCAACCCATAAATATCTCCTCTCCAATTCTTATCGGTCCCATTTCGTTTCCTCTACACATTACGTCCTAAATAAAATTTTCAGCAGTCTCTATATTTGCAACGCTTTATTTTCTTTTCTCTAGTGAGTAGTCCCTGGCTTAGGCCTGGTGATCACTCAGAAATCATCGCATGGATTTAGTCGCACTTTAGTTGTTTTGATGGATACAATTCGAAGCTTTGTTCGCCTTTTCATAGCGTTTATCCATTTGGGAAACCTTAAGAAGATGCTGATGGCAATTATGTATTTTAGAGTAGGCAGAATCAAATAATCGTGGTGTCGGCATACGAAGATATGTATTACAAAAAAAATGTACTCAAAGTATATATCACTCTCGTTTCTCTTAAAATGCTTTGAATTTCTGTATTAACTTCGGAATGTAACTTGCATAAAAGTATGCTTTGAGAATTTCTTTATATTTAATCTCATTAATAAGAAAAATATTTTTAAGAGTCTAATAAAATTACAAACGAAATAAAATACATTTTCGGCCGAATATGAGTATTTACTACCTATTTAAGTAACCTGCAGAAATATTAATCTTTAATAGCAGACACCTTTGGATGTCTGGTTAGCACGTTCCGTACTATACGCACGTTACTGTAGAAAATCAATAAATTTCTAAGTGTTAAATATTTAATGACAAAAGTTGTACAAAATCCGTAAAATTTCAAGCACGTTTACCGGTGCTTACAATTTTTGTGGATTTTGTACAAGTTTTGTCATTGAATACTGAATGATCATATAATTCCATCAAGTAAAGCATGGTACAATTTATTTAATTTCTAAGTGATTTTAGGAAGGTCTTAGAGCATGTAATTTCGTTCTAAAGAAATTGTGGAATGAAATACATGCGAGTTCATTGATTAAAAACTGCGCTTTTTTATGTTTACATCGGGCAAAATTTTTAAGAGAAATGTGCGTAATAATATCGTTGTATAATAGTTGTGTTTAGAAGAGTTAGTGTAGAGGAAAGAAACTGCGCATGAAGTAGCAATGAAAACTCACGCCAGTCTTAAGTTAACGAAACGACAGAAAGGAATTAACCATACCGGTAAGTTCCTACAGAAACGTGAAGATAAATTTCCTGACGTTACTTCTACAAGTAAATTAATTTTTACAAACTATCATTTTTCGACCGAGACAGGAAAATTCTTTTCTGTAGGGATTTTCGTTTCGTGAGGTTTAATTAATTCTTCGGCCCACATTTTTGCCCCTTTAATCTATCAATGAGTTGCTTATGTGAAGGAGATATCGACTAGACAGGTCTTTTTTATGTTTTTGAGGCAAGAAGCGGAGATATCCAAGATCAATTACCCTAATGACGGAGAGCATCTGCTTTGGCGCCGTCCCTAATCAATCCGGGGCATTGTCCCGATAGATCATCCCTCACAAAGTCCCTTTTGGCGACGACTCCTTTTATCCGCAGCAAACAAAGAGACCGCAACATATCCCCGTATCACAAAGCGAGGCCGGATTTCCCAAAGGACTTAAAGGTTCTCCGTGTTCCGTGATATGTACGAGATACCGAACAACAAACCTAATTTTCTCGGGTATTATTGTTACGGGGGGAAAAGACGCCTCGGGATGGAATCCCTCTTCTCTTGATTCTCTCTCTTAACTTCGTCACCTGAAGTTTTTCCTCTATCTCCGGAAGCCGAAAGTCAACTCTCAGGAGTTAGGTATTTCGGTGGATGTATCCTATATTTCCCTCTTACTTCCGTTTCCACCGCAAAAGGGGTCTTAGGTTGAGCTCCTAAGCTGTTTTGTGCTTAGTGAGGGAGATGAGGAACACCCGTGTCTTCTGAGGTTACATGATGGAGCATCCGAGTGAAGTTGGCACATGGAAATGGGAGTTTGATCGACGCTCACTTGACCGACAATTACTGGACCAACTGTCGCAGGTCCTTCGCCCTTCACTCCTCCGATTCCGTTTGACCAATAAGTTTCGGGTGTTATGAAATTAATGAATGATTTATGAATTAATTTCAAATGTAAGTTAATAGGATGGCGAGAAATTAGTCTTTGGTTGCTCATTTTGATAATTTGGCGAAATAATTTTGTGAGCTATTTCATAGAATCTTGGTTGATTTTAGTTTTTAATCAATTAAAATGATTTTCACAATAAATTATTAAGCGAGCAAAAACCCCTTTTCATAGCTTTAATTTTTAAGGTAGCAGAAATGCTCACAGGCTCTGATTGGCAAAGATAGTAGTGATAATCGTAATTAGTAATGATAAAACAGACTTAGTAATTTCCACAAATAAAACTTTAATACCGGTCGTGTATGTGGAAATTAATAAGTCTGTTTTATCATTTGTAATGCCTTTCCACGAAGTACGGCCAGAGAACCTACATTTCATAATTAGTAATACAATCCTGTTTATACTGTAGAGGAAGTAATAGCTCTCATATGAGAATTGTTCTAAATATAAAGTGAAAATTATCCATTTGGTAGTAGTAGGTGCTTGGAATTTGGGCAAAGAATTAAGTATTGTAAATTGTAACCTGAACTTTTGAAATCTTATCGGGTATAGTATTGTAATGTGTAATTAAAATGGACTTTAACTAAAGTTCACTTTAGGGCCCGGTATTATATTATTTTGTTAAAATGAAGATTACAGTCAATCTCCGTGCCAATGCATTATATACATCTGAGATGATTTATAATCTTCATTTTAACTCTAACAAAATATTATAATACTGGTCCCTAAAGTAAACTTTGGTTGAATTCCTCTTTAAGTATGCACTGTGATACCGGGCGTGTCTGTATGGTATTAACTAATTAATTTTTAATTATCAAAGTCTGCCAAAAGTTACTATCTGTACCCAGAATGTCTAAGGTCGTCACGTGTTCTATTACTAAGGTTTCCCTTTCTGACGTAAATTATACCAAGTTTTGTTCTCTTTTAGAGGTATATGAAAAATCAAAACTCATTTACAATTCTTAACGTATAAAACATTAATATTATAATTTGTCTTCGATTTTTTCATTTGGGGTGGTAATGCATCCCGGCAGGTTCTTGAAGGTCTTCGCTTTTACGTACTCAAACCTGAGACTTCGAAGTCCCAATAATCATTTAAAGAATAGAGCGAGCTCCCTCCGTACCCTAAGAATAGCGAAGGAAAGATATCGTTTCAAGCTACTTGCAGAGAAAGTCACCGGCGGTGGTTCAATGCATATTGCGCCTTTCGAAAAAACGTAGCGTAGCTCACATCTAAGCCTTAAGCATTTTTCTTCTCTTTTCTAGAAACGTACCGAATAGATAAGGTATCCCGCCTACGAGCACCTTCACATTTCAAACATGCGCTAGAGTAGCGAAAAGTATCCCAAGTTAGTCTCTCTGCGGAATAAAAGATCGAACAACTTTCTTCACATTTTTTCCAGCCGCATCTTCACATAGTTTTGGCTCCGCTCCTCACTTTTAAACTTCCACTGCGGTTTTCGCTAGGGATGGAATGCGGACTTCTTTCCCGAGCTTGTTTTTTTCCCCACACGTCACAGTTCGCAAGAAGAGGCGTCACTCATACTCCCTCCGGCCTCTAGTGCAGATGCAGAGGAGCGATTTCGGTTGCCGCCGTAAACAAATGTAACTCGCAGCTCTCACGTCGGAAGTCCTTTTTCAAATACTCGCGCTTTCATCCCTCAAAAGAACGCCGCGCGAGTGCGCGCCGGACCAACGTCCGTCTCGAAACTTTAAATAATACCCTTGAGAATCAAAGGACGGCCCCAAAACATGGCGTAGTCAATGGTCGAACTAAGGAGCGCTATTGCTCGAAGGCTTACAACAGGGATTGCGAACCTTATGTGGCTAAAGTGCCGCATTTGGTTAATATGAAGGACCTGCGTGCCAATTTGGTGCCGAAGCATAGAGAAAGACGCATATATTATCTATTTTATTACGTCTAAGATAAGATTAAGATCTTGAAATTGACTTAAATAATGATTATCATTACCAATTAACATAATCTACGTTTATTTACTCTCGGGCTTCGTTTTTAAGTGAAAATTACCTAGAAGGGATAGTGCCATCAGAGTTCCGATTGCCGAAAAAAATTGGTTGGCCACTTTTGGCAAGCGTGCCATAGTTTCGCCATACCTGACTTACAGTATTCCGCACGAACGTATCTAGTTAAACTCCTTTCTGATTACCTACTTAAGTCTAATATATTTTGATTGGTTCATGTGCTCCAGAATTCCCACTTGACGCCCTTACCTTTACACTTTAATAAATGCCATATCTTGATCAACGGAACGATTTTCTTTTGCATTTGTTTCGCAGATCTTCTTTATAATTTTAGTCTGAGTTGTTTAATAACACACGAAATAGAGAAGAATATTTTAAGGCAATGAATTCGTCAAATATATGTTCATTTTATTTTTGACTTTGAACATCTTAGGTATATATTTCAACGTTCCACAGGGGCCCATCCAGAATTTTCGCTTGGGGGATTGAAATCAACTATATGTATTATAACCACTTACCTCCCATTTACGTTGTAATACGAACTGATTGATTCTCATCGTAAAAAATGTTGTCTATGTGCAAATGTTTTAAGCGACCTAATATTTATCAAAAATACTTGAGAAATTGGCTCTGAATAAGTATTATATGATAAATATTAATAAATATAAGCCCATTAGCCACCCCCTTCCCATTAAGCCCATTAGACTCGCCTGTCATTCAATATGAATTTCATGTATAGAATGTTCATAGGTTTTACATGATGGATTACTTCAACGTAGAACGATTAACATAACCTTAGCATGTACATATTATCGAAATGATCAATACGTATTCGATAATACGTATCGAAAATGTAATTCTGTCTTGAAAGTGTTTTAATGCATGTATGTAGGTAATAAGATGATAAAATCTATACCGGGCGTGAAAACCCTTCTTCGACTTACGCCCCTTTTCCTCCCCCTTTGAATACTCTGCTGCCTGTGAGAACAGTTGCTAAGTTTGGCATATAAGCGTATTTGCGTGAATTTATCCGAGCAGAGTCGCTCCGAATGGTTTGTCCACCAGGATCTTCCATCACAGCCGCCATAATCTTAGAACGGCTAATTTGCCACGGCAACAATATGCGATGGGTGGACTCCCATCAATCAAAAGCTCTTTTCCCGCATTTGCCAAACCCTGCGCAAAAACCTCCCGAAGCCAAAGTTTCAATAGCTCATCGGTCCCCCGTCGACCTGACACGCGACGGAAATAGCCCGTGAATTTATTATTAGGGCCGGACCTTCATTCCCTTTCCCCATCAGCACGTTTTGCCATCTCCCGAAAGAATTGACCCCACGTCCAAGTGTTTCCATTAAGCACGTGCTGGGCACGACTTTGGCGGCCGCCTTTTGGATTTCGGTCTCTCTTGAAGCCGATTCGCTCTTGTTTATTATCATGAGGAAGGTCGGACGTGCGGCTCTCGGATGACGCAACAATGGGGGTGCTGCGGCCGGAACACGAGCACGCGAATGCACACGCGGCTTCTTCTCCTTAAGCTTTCCATTGCGTCTTTCTCACTCTTTCAGACTTCCCTCTCTCAGCTGTGCAATGCGTTGTTATTATTTCCATCGTTGCGGAGTCTATTTTTGGCCCATTACGGAATTGTCACGCTCGGCTACTTGTAATTATGTTCCTGTTCGCTCGTTTCCGCGATAACTCTTTCCTGTTCGTCTCCCGTAAAAGTTCCGCTCGTGAAGCTGCTGTAAAATTGTGTAGTAATGTTACTGATAAATCATCGTCGTTGCTTCAATTTTTGGTTTGTGTATTTGATAGGCATTTGCCTATGGTGAATCTGAGGGCCTTTCTGTAGCAAAGAATATCTTTGTGTGACAAATCTGACACCTACATCATTGAAGCGTCTCTGGATAAGCGAAATATCTTTTTCAGTATTTAATGACAAAACCTTTGCAAATTTCACTCAATGTTGAGGAATTTATTCAAGTTTTGTCATTAAATACGGAATGATCATGAGGTTCCACCAAGTATCGCGTAATGTCATTCATTTTAAAACATGTTTTACAGGCACAATTTGCGTAAACACTGTTCTATTTCATTTTCACACCCGATCTGTTCAATAATCTCTTTCCTTACCACCTTTTTTTTACTTCTTTACCTTTCTCGTTTCGCTTTGTTTGTTTCTCTCCCGTACATAATAATGTATTTCTTAATATTTTAATGTTCAAACAAAATGACGATCTTTTTAATTTAATATTTTATATATTTGTTGTATTATCATCACGCACGTACCTGTGAATCCAATACTCGTACTACACACTGAATTTATTTTCTTTTATATTCAACTTTCATCGACAAAGAATAATTATGTACTGATACATACGGTTATAACTTTTGTTATATTTAATACCCTTTATGTAATCTATCTCTCTCTTCCTTTCATTCTTTCTTACAACCTTTGCAGGTTTCTCACGCCCTTTTCTTTCTGTGGGTGTTTTCCTGCAGTAGAAACATTTCTTTTATGATAAAATTATCACACTTTTTTTCTCCAAGAAATAATTCATTCTTTTACTGAGCTTGTTCAAAATCTATATATTGCGTAGTTTGATATTTTGTATCATGTTATATATTCGACTTAGTACATTAATTTGACAAAGGTTAAATGAAACTTTCTAGTCCCAATTCCGCCCAATAAAGACTATTGTATGTATGTATGGATTGTGGCTGAACATCTCTGGTTGAATCTTAGATTGGCCTTGAAAGAGTGTTTTAAGCTTACACTGAAAATTGACGGCATTAGAGGTATCAATAAATAGAATAATTGCATTACAATCAGGATTGCATTTACCATCATCTTTGGTTATAGGTCACTGATTAAATAGTGATAGACTCAGAATTATCTAAAATACTTCAGTAAAATTTTAAGCAGTGTTACGTTCTATAGTGTCATCAATTACGATTTTTCCGTTGATTTACTTGTAAAACTAAGCTAAATTTTATGTTTTAAGAAATCCAGCTTGTTTAATGATAATTTGAATGAGGGCTATCGTGTGCGAAGTGGATATGCGCTACTTATGCAATCTTTCAAGTATCTGTTTCCTATTTCCCCTCCATGAGAATTCGCAGATACGTTTGCATTTCATCGGAAGCTTTTATTCTTTTCGTGGATGAAAGCCATTCCCAATTTTCCTGTTTTCGATCGTGTATCTTTATTCTCATCAACGCTCCGAAGCAGGCTCGGGAGAAATGAAGGAATTCGGGCTTATCCCAACCGATTTCTTGAATTTTTATGAATGGTACGCAGTGAATCGGAGGTTTTTTATGTTTAACGCGTTTTTACAATAAGAAGATACTTTGAATCTCGATTTTTTCCGCGTCGAGGGCTTTCAGCTTGCCTTTCTTTTCTTTGCTCTTTAGTCAATTTTCTCTTATTTCCGTTTCGTGGTTTCCTCCATGAAACAAAAATTCTTTATTATTCACGGTCGTATAAAATATTCTCTTCCGCCTTTACTGATAAAGGGATGGTGATAAACGAACGCATTTCAATAGCAACCTGAACAAATATCACCAGGGAGTGATTTCCTATCTCATTCTCGAACTTCATTCTCTCGTTTTCTATAATACATAGTCATAAATATTCACAAAAACCTATTTTCATTGTTATTTACTTCTTGCAGCCCGTGTCCTGTTGGGGTTTGGAAGTTTTATTATGATATATTCGAAGAAGAGAAATATATCTCAGTTTATGCCATCTTTTCTCTTTTTTACGTTTATATTCAGTGAAATACTACTATTATCTCCACCAGAGACCACCACATCCACCACCACCGCCTTCTCTTGTTTGAATTAACTCTAAGTATTTAGAACTTTACTGTTTCTTTCTTCGAATACTGAAAAATATATAGCTTCAATTTTGAATGTAGTTTTTACTCAGTAAATTACGCGAGGTTAGCTCTCCCTCATCGCTGTGGATGTATATTCATCGGTGATCGACTACATTTCATAATCTTGCCAATATTTAATCTTACCCTTTTCTCTTTTATTTGCTTAACTTAATTTATTGTACTTTTTGCCTACCTTGTACTAGCCAGCCTCGGTGGCGCAGTGGTTAGTGTGCTAGCGTACCGTAGCAACACAGAGATCCCGGGTTCGGATCCTGGTTAGGGCATCCTATCCTGGTTGTTTGTATTCGTCTTTACAAGGTTAATTTTAAGAGTGGTCTCATTATATAAAGACCTATAAAAGACATCATTATGCCTATATAAAGACATTATTGTTATTATCATTATTATTATTAATATTGTCATCATAATCATAATTATTATATATATATTCTGTGTGAAGAACGCGATGGTATACACACAAAATGAGGTTTTCAGTTTCAATTTTGCGATTGTAAAAATGTCTGTTATAAAAATATTTTTTAAATTTAAGCTGATACATCTTTGCCCAAAATTCGTCTTCCATCCTAACGAAAATTCTCCCCTCATTACCCCTCTGAATAACTAACTTCACTTCTCGTGGTCTGTTTCTTCCTACTTTTCTGCCCCCTCTCGTGTATCACCACTCTCTTCCATATGTGTGGTCACTTTCAATAGAAGTCCTTTGCCTCAATAATGAAAAAGTCTCCTCTACCTGATGTTCTGATCATAGAGCGATTATTCTTCCTAATTTACGTTGTCGATGCTGGCGAATTTCTACCCGTGCTGTTTTATGAAAGCAAGAAGTAGTAGAAAGGGCATACACGCTGGCTGGATTTTTTTTTAGTTTTCGGGGACACACACTGGAGAACATTGCAAAAAGAGGGAAAGTCGATAGGTCATCTGTCAGCATGCTGGTTGACGAAAACTGATCTGGAAGGGACGCGGAAAGCAAAAACTATGGAGGGCGACCTAGTTTGGAACAGTATGTGAAGCGGATAATGGGCTCGGGTGTAAAGGGCTTTCGAAATTGAAGAGGATAGCTGCTGAAGTGATAGAGATATTGATGGCTAGTGCTGGGCCTCCCTAGCTGTTTGATGACCATAAATGTACTTTCCAGTGGATCCGAAAGCGATTTCCCGGTTAATGGTTACCTATGGGAGCTCTCTCTTAGATAATAATATGCTGTATATGCCATCTAATTGTATACTGAACTATAAGGAAATTTCAATTTTTTTAAGAGATAAAGATCCCTGTTTTTTAGACAAAATTTCCTAAGATTTAAATGTAGAAATACAGATATCAGCTTTGACTAGAAGTAGCGTTATACGAAATATGGTAAAATAAAATGGAGTACAGGTGCTGTATTCAGGTGAGATTAGTATTTTTTCATATGATCGCAGAATTCAGAGGCTTAGCAAAGTTTATGAGTTTTAATCCCACCCATGATATCAGAGTTAATTATAAAATCTCCTCTGCGAAACAAGGAACTCCCTATATAAAGGTTGAAAATCTCGGTAAAGAAGAAAGTAGAGCTACCAGCAATGAAACGATGTTTCTAAATAATGTAGATAAAATTGCTTGAGAGATATTGACGCATAATGTTTGACGATTCGCATTTTCTTTCGATCTGAACCGCGTGGGTTGAAAATCAAATTATCATCCGTTAGAATTTCCGTTTTCTTTTAATTAACTTTTTCTCTTTCATGTCTTCTTCGATGAACATACATGTAGATGAGCAGCAGTATTGTTCTATCAAAACTGGAGTTAAGTTGAATTGTAAGATTAAAATTGTCAGCCTATTGGAATTTTTGTACTATTTTATCATTGCGCAGGTAACGCTTGAGGTAAATATATTTCCATTTATAGTGGAAACCGGAAATAAAAAAACACGAAATATCGGTTAATCCGAAGTGCAGACCGAAGTGCTGTTGTGATTCTGTATTTTAAAAAGCGTTAAAATTTTGTTCGTAAATTTCACAATTATTTCCTGAACTGCAGAGTTTATGCGCTTAAATCTTCTTATTTCACAGGTTAAAAGTTCTTTAATTTTATCAATGTAGAATTATGATGCCTTTCAGTATGAGAGATGGTGAATTCTCCGATCTCAATCCGGCTAGTTGCGTTAGAAAGGAATTCGATTAACACAACATTCGATTTACACGAAATATAATAATAATTATGCGACCTCATTCGGGTGAGATTGATATTAATATATAGAATGGGCTGCCTTTCGTGTTGATCAAATTACTCTGCATATTACATTTTGCTGCCCCTGAGTTTTAAGGAAATTGGTTTCTTTCTCTATAATTATGAGTCATTTTCCTAGACGAATCCCTCCCGGTAAAACTCATTCCTCCTTAACCCCACGAATTATTCCTCCTGAATCCTTGTTTATTCTTCATTCACCTGTATCCATCTCTCTCTTTCTTGACATCTCATCCTTCCATCTCTGCACGAACCTGATTCAGAAAGAATGGCCCGCTCCAGACTGCACAGTCATGATTCTACGGGAAGATTTTTGCGAAATCATCCCAGAGGACCTACAAAAACAATTGCTCGGTGGTAACAGTCATGCTTGACAACGGAATTGCCCCTATTAATCTCGGCAGAATGGGTTGAAATGGAGTGGTAAATTCAGGGGGAGGGAAATTTTCGTCTCTCGAATCATTCGTCTCTCGAATCATTCGAAGCGGGTCCTTTACTCCCGTTCGCTGCATCTATCATCTGCAACCTTTCCCACTAATACCTGTTACCATTCTGCCGTAACTCCTTTTTCCCTATGAGATTTACGCCCTTGGTTTCCTCTTCACTTTCGAGGTTTAATCCTTTTTAAATGCGTTTTGTTCTACTATCGAAACAGGACGAATTTACCCACCCAGTTTCGTTTCGCCCATTCTCGTTTTTTTCTGAATCACCTCCGTAACCGTCATTTATGCATTTCAGCGGATTCGGAGTATTATTCTCTCCAAATTTTTGGAATTCATGATATATTACGACTTACACTTTTTGGTAGTGAGTTACACAGATACAGATGTTCATATGTATGGACGGTCAGTACAATATTGCTGCTCATCTACATGTAATAATAATAAAACGTCTTTATTGTGGGGCGAGATTGAGACCAGGTAGTCTCTTCTTCCATCTAACCCTTTAATTAATAAAGATATAATTAATAATGATATAGAAAAAATAGAAAATATTTTTTAAAAAGTCAAGAAGACGACCAAGGGACCGATGGAACAGAGACATCATTCAGTATTTAGGGGTAACATGGCAACGAGAAGCTCAGAATAGAATTAATTGGAAAGCACTTGGAGAGGCCTACATCCGACGTCGGATTGAAAATGGCTGATGATGATGATTGAAAGAAAGCGATGTAATACAAAAAGGGGATATTATATGGGCTAAAAAAAACCTAAGTCTTCTCTTAGGAAAAATATGGCCCAGCAGGAAAACAGGAAGATGAAATGAAACAGAAAAAGTCTGCCGTAGCCGGGAATCGAATCCGGATCTCCCACTTGCCCGGTTGGTGTTTCTAACCTCTATCTAAGTAAGCTACCACGACAGAACAGACAGACAGATTTCTTGGGCTATGATGGTACTTGATGTGCTTTGGAGGATCCATCAAAGATGGCAGCACTCCTTTTCCCCCCGGGTTCGATGCCCGGCTACGGCAGACTTTTTCTCTTTCATTTCTTCTTCGAAATTTAAGCATGTGAACCATGCGTTTCCCCTTGCTTATGTACTTTCTCTGAATTTATTTAAAAATCGCAATTTTTTACTCGCAATCTTTCTTAACTATCCTCCAATGAAACCCCATTCTTTTCTAAATACACCCTTTTATATTCTATTCTACCAAGTACATTTACCCATAGCTAAAACCATCTAATTTTGAAATACATCAGGGCTTTTATAAAATATGCATGGTTCCCATATGTTTTTAAACTAACCATCCCAACTGACTAGCTTGGAGTTTTCGTAGCCGCAGAATACCTCATTGATAAACCTCCAGCCCAAATTCTTTAGCATCGTAATTTTTTCTAGCATCTCCTTTCTTTATTTGCATTCATCAGTCCTCATTGCCTTATGCAAATCCGTCGCTCTCCTCTTCGGTTTCTCGGTGGAGAAATGTCGTGAGGAGACCTTGCGGCCGCTCTCTGCGTATACACTTTCCGTCTAGCGGTTTCTAGGCACTTTCGCGTGTGTATCAGGAAGCGATAGGGAAAATTTAATCCATATCTGTCGGCCCCTTCCTCTCTGCCCTTTTACACTTTTTCCATCAATTCTCCTTATACATTGGCTCTCCTTTATTGCGCCCCCAAAGTTCTTCCGTTCGTGCAGCTCTTTGATCTTAAGTTAGGGCGATATTTCATATGAAGAGAGGGAAGTGCTACGAACACCATCGCAGAGGCGTACATTCCGTAAAGAGCTCTCACTTTCGAGCAAAACGTGAACAACGTCACAATGTATCGTACCATGTTTTTGCAACTGTAAATTGATGAATTTAATGTTTTCATTTTTCTTTTTGCTACACAAAATAAGAAATTTCCAATTATTTTTGCAACAATCTTGTTCATGACTGAGATGATATTATTATTATTGTTATATAAATTACCAAGATTTTATAATACACATGGAAAAAGAACCAACGCGTATACTATCCCTAAGATATTTAATCAGCTACCTTATCACCTACATGACTTAGGCTCTTATACCGCCGTAAAAAGTAAAGTTCGGAACTGGCTACTACATAAACCTAACACAGTAAAAGTCTAGAATTGTACATTTCCCTCATAATACTGTCCCAAACTTTGTTTATTGGAAAGGAGCTCCCATGTATTTGTTTTGCTTCGTTTTTGAGCATGTTTCTGCTGCTGGGGCTTGCGCTCTTTGTTATGCACCTCTCTGAAAAAAGAGCATATGCTTGCGATTCCACTCGCTTGGGTGGCGCCGCTTGCACCAGTGATAACCAGTACCAGATGTGCAAGGGTAGCGTGCAATTTCGTTTTTTTAATATCCTTTCCAACTTAACTTATGTATATAATCTATTCTCTCAGCCCGTACTTCGTGGAAAGACATTTCACGCTAAAATAAAAGAAACTCAGTGATATCCACAATTTTGATTTTAATCGACCGGTTTCGGCCTCCGGCCATCATCAGGTACACAGTATCGAAAAACAGAAGCTTATATAGGAGCCAACTTGGAGGGGAGGGTAAGGAGAGGGGAAGGGTTAGGGAAGGTAATTTCATTGGTTAGGTTTGGAGAACAACATATTTCAATTATTTCTAAGGCATCCAACTTCTTCCCCTTCGGCTGCATGTGGAGGAGCTTCGGTAAAAAGGAGCTGTGGTGGCCATTGTCTATCAGGTGGGCAGCAAAGGCTGAGGAGGCGGTGTTCCCCAAACGATAGCTCCTTAGGTGTTCCTTCGCCCTAGTCTTAATGGGCCGGCCACTCTGCCCAACGTACGTCATGGGGCACTCCTCGCACGTTAGCTCGTACACCCCTGCGAGAGATGAGCTATCCCTTTTGTCCTTCGGGTGGGATAGATAACGCTGGAGATTTGAACTATTGTAAAATGCAGCTTTTAAGTTCTTAGGGAGGAGGTTTTGGAGTTTATAGGAGATATTTCCTAGGAAAGGAAGTTTCACCCATTTTGGTTTGGGTTCGTCAATAGGGGATAGGGAGGGGAAGATGGAAGCTGAGGCGATTTTCTTAGATTTCTTTCTAACGAGCTTGTCCACGA
>KZ308627.1:362373-400488 GCA_000376725.2 Ladona fulva
ACATGAACTTTCCGAAAGATATAACCTTTATGTTGCTGATGAATCATGATAATTTTTTATCAGTAAATACATTCATTTGTACTATTTTTGTTTTTTATTCTTAGCTATGAAAAATTCATTGCTAAAATTTAACAGGAACGACAAAATCTTAAACTATAATTAAACGTATAATATAATTAAACGTATAATAATAATTTCTGTCTCAATAATTGATGGAAGGATATTTTTACACGTATCCGTAACTATTATGTATTATATTAGATCAAGTTTCTTAGCACAATTTTCTTTGAGGATGAGACCCTCAGATCCTCCTTGTGCGTCTAATACCAAATCCGCACATGTTTTCATCGTCTCCTCAGCTATTTTCTTATCCAAATCACTCTTTTCTGTATTCTACTTATGTACATCTTTTCATTTTCCCTTCCGTCTTTACCTAGTCCCTTTTCCTCTATCCCCACGTCATTCCTTATCCCTTCCTCTTATATTCTTATCCCTTTGGCCATTTCCGGTCTCGTAAGTTTCCTACCCCTCCATATATCAAGGCATCTCGCTCTTCTTCCCAGAACTCGGGTCCTTTCTCTCCTAGGACAATCCTGCTCCTCCCATCGCCCGAGTTTTCCCTCAGTCATCCTCATTTCTCCTCACATCTCTGCAGTGAGAGGTTTTCCCTGCGGTGGGCTTTCCCTTAAGACGATCACATCTGTTTCCCGTCTCCCTCCAGAAATACATTTACTTACCCGCCGAGTTCTTGTCTTTTATCTTACGCTCCAAATTTTATATAAAGTGAGGTAATGTGGAAGGGCCAGTACGAGGTATTTTTTATGCCCAAAGGGAGGAGCCTTTCGGGCGCCAACTCCGGTGATAATTTTAAAACCCATAGTCCTATCCGTATCTATCATATCGATATATAAACAGTGGTAGCATGGTTAAAAACGGCCGTAGTTTTCGACGTATTTGGCTGTGAGTAAAAAATGGCTTGGGTTACGACGCTGGCTTTGGTTTACGACCCATTCCGGTAAAGTTTGACTGTTAAAACATCTCCTGTCACTATTTACTTTATTAATGATAATTTAAGTGGAAAATATAAATGAATGAATGATATGTCCCATGTTCGTTACGTATAAAATGAGTTTTATCTGCAATTTTGAAACGAAGTATGGTCGTGGGAAATTGCTCCTTTGGACGGTAATCCTGAAACGGCACCGAGGTACCATTGTATCTCAATATCGTGACCGTCACATCGCCATAATGTCGCTACTATCAGTAATAGTTGATGCCATTTAACCGGCAAACAAGCCGCCCTAGGGCCAGGTCTCACTCGCCTGTTATTTTCAAGTGGCCCGCTGACTGTTTCCAAGTTGTCTGAAAATTCCGCCTTCTTACCACTAAACGTTTTATTTTAAATTGTATTTTATACCTCTACCGAGCATACAAACATACGTATGTATTTACATTGTCTTTAAGTGCAGAGATCGCTTTATTCCAAAAAATATAACTGGTCTTCATCTGCTAAATTCACATTCTGGCCCGCTGAACAAAAATTTTTCCTTTCTCTGCCCCTTTCATGGCAAAAGTCGTCAATGCCTAACTAAAGAGATGAATCGTATCATGATCGCAAAATAAAATTTTTGGCTATGCAATGTAGTTATTCTGGGTTTTTGGATTTTTTGTGAAATCATACTAAATTAAAGAAAAAGAAAAACTCTCCGGTGAATAGCTAATTAATTACTCACTCTTTTACCCCTTTCGTATTGTTATTTAATTCCTGATTTTCGCTTACTACCATGGTAAAAAGGAAGTATTTTATTGAGAATAAAACCTTCAAATCATCCATCCCAAGCAGTTCTTGGTTTGCTTGTACTTTGGGGTCGGCTCTAACACTATTGGGATGTGCGTCGCAGATTCGTAAAACTAGTTGGATGTGTGTTAGAAGATAATCGCTGGAGATAGAGTAGAAGAGAGGTCCAGAGTAGAAAGAAGATGGGGTCCTTCCCTATGGAAGGATATGCCGAGGAAGTTTGGTTGTAAGTGACTGTTAAGGAATAGATTGCTGGTGTCAATTTTAGAAGGAAAGATGCCATGAAGGAGATGGGGGTAATGGTAAGGATCTTGGAAGACATGAAGGGGATGCTTATCACCGGCCCTTAAGAAAAGGCTATGAATGATTTTCCATGAAATCTTAAACCGTCAGATTTCTGATAAAGCTTATTGTCGACTATGAAGAGAACGCGGAGATACGTGTGATGCGAAGAATGCAACGGGTTAAAAATCAAGGAGATGATAACAGGTCTGAGATTTGGAGGGGTCGAATTGGAATTTGGGAAAACTTCCAAAGGATAAGTAAATTTTGTAGAGAATCTAAGTGTATTTATGCATTGAACCCGAACTGAAAACAGAAATCTAAGGAAAATATTTTTTCCGAAGTGAAAACAGATTTCGATCCGAAAAATTAAGATTCTAGATCCTGAAGCGACGCCGTTACTTAATCAAAAATAATTCCAAAAGTACTTCGTATTTTCCACGAATTTATTTAAATACGACCGGTTTCGACCAAGACGGTGGTAGTGTTTACATAAATTTGTGGAAAATACGAAGTGCGTTCGGAATTATTTTTAGATACCGTTCCACAATGTTAGGGCAGAACACCTGGAGTTCATATGTTATTTATTCGATTCACATTTCCGTTTCGTATTCCAACTAAGCGTGGGAGTAGTCGTATGTATTAAATTTGCATAACGGTGACGCATATTTTTTATGAATTATCTCATAATTTGCTCATTTCCGTAATATAAATAGTTTCATTCCAAAATATTAACGAATACTCCGTTATTAAATGTTATAACGGTAAGCTGTAAGATGATTATGAAGTTTCATCCTTGTGCGAAAAACCGTTCTGAAGGTTGTGTGCTCCCAAATGTTGCCCTCCTAAACGATTCCTGATTCGCTCGTACAGTGGGGTCGGCCCTGGGTAACATTTGTCGGCTGCACCGCAAAGTTGAGGAGAAAAGGTGTGACGCAGCGAATGGGTTAGTCCAAAGGCCATCCAAAAGTAAGGGGAAGCATCTCTGGTTGCTCTCCTTTATCCATCTGGGAAAGGGCTCGCCTGCTAAAACAAAGGCCTACTCGCTAAGGATTTGGGGTCATAAAATCGAATTTGGTTTCGTGTGTTTCAGTAGGAGCCGTGGAGAGGGGGTTATTAGGGAATTTGGACAGCGTAAAGGTCGGGTATGCAAGACCGGGCCCATGGAAGGTCTAAACAGAGGTCCTTAGTCCCTTAGCTTGCGCATTAGAATGGAAAAGAACTCGAAAAGTTGGGCCTCCGCAATATCGATTAAGGAGATCTTTCACAAAACTTTTCATTAAACGACGTAAAGATTTGGAAATCTTTCGCCGGTGTTTTCTTTTTCTATTTGAGGAGTCATGCGTGTGACTTATTACAGTAAATCATTTAAACAGTTTGCTAGACACTGCGCGCTGTCTTTAATTTTTAATGTATGAATATTATTTGATAGAAACTTAAAGATGTTGTTTTTTGAATATTTTGTATAGTTGATGTACCAAGACAATCCTCCTCTAGAGTAACATCCTAGGTAGAAGATAAGTGAGTAAAATCACTTAACCAATCTGGTCTCACATTGGAAAGATTTATTTAAGGAATTTCTTTGGCTCAGCTCGTTCTTCCATTTTTTTCAAAGCTGCCATAAAAATCATCTTTCATTTTTGTGACACATTCTCATGGCTCATATAGTCAGAGATGGATGTATATTCTAGAGAATTAAATCTTAATGTAAATTATAATAATAATAATTTTTCTATGTTTTCGAGCATTACTTTTACAATTGCCCATTTTAATTCCTTCAATGCCAATATCACATTGTATTTAGTAAAAAAATTAGGAACCGTGTAAAAAGGGATTATTAAAACATCACTAAGATTGGAACCGAGAACTGCTTGTGCAGTTGTGAGAGATTTAGGCTTCTATAATACCTCACCAAAGTTTCAAATGCTCATGGTGCATCCAATGCTCAGTTGCTAGGACACGAATAGTTGTGTAGCAATATTAAAAGGGTAAGACTTCTTGAAAAAACAACACTTGTGTTCAATACAATCCACTCCATTATAAACGATAATCGTTACTGGAATATCCTCATTCGACGATCAATAGTCCGACATCTCATTTAAAGGATCTCGTTCAATCCATGTTTTGTATAATATGTATTTTAAAGTTATTTAAAAATTTAACTCACTAAACTTTAAATTAAAATGTCTGTGAAAACGAGCAGTAAGTTAACTAGTCTTTTATGGTGTATATTTCGATATTATTCACGAAATGAAAAATCGTGTAGTTTGCTTCAAATCACTCACATAATTTTGCTACCAATTATTAACCATATGGACGACCAGTCTTCCATTATTATTAGTAAATAGATGAAATTTTCCCATAACTTTGAACTGGGAAGAGAACGGTAGTTATGATTAAATCGACCCCGTACTAACATAAGATGACGTAAAGTCTCTCTTCTAGGCTTAGTACTCTTATTAAGTAGGAACCATTCCTTTAGTCGCCTCAAGATACGCATAACTAAGCTTTTTTACTTATACTGTCGATTTTAAGAACTTGTGAATTCATATAAATGAAATAAACTGAAAAACTTGACTATCGACTGAATGTGTTCGCTCAATTGTAGATTCAGACAATCGAATGTTGGTCGGTCGAGATTGATCTCGGGAAATTCCTTGCGTGTTCCATACAAGATTTCATTTCTCCACTTCAGTTATGAAATACTTCGCATTTCAACCGAACCTCCTGAAGTTAAAATGTTTTTCCGGTCACAAATAAGTTTTCATCGCTCTCTTCGCATCCTTCGCACGCCACAAATCAATAACTTCCGCAGTAAAACCCACGAGCGGAACTCATATATATCACTTAAGTGGCCAAACTTTCGCCCTAAACATCGCAAGATATACGTTTCGCCGAGGGTCAGTGACATAACTACTGGGGTCAGGCGACCCTCACCTACAGCAGGGAACCACTTTGTCATCCAGGGCTGCGAGAGACACACACTTTTCCATTCGCGCTCCTACGTCAATGAAAAGGTAGTTAAGCCACTCCTCTCGGACGCTAACGCAGTTTTGAATGCGTCGTTTTTCTCTTTTTGACATTTAAATGAAGGGATTGTTCTCCTCTTAGTTTTTTCTGGTTCTGAGTTTCCTTAACCCACTGCGGCATATTGTCGCTGAACCTATTCATACTTTTGTCGAGGAATCGAAATCTTGGATTATTATTACCATTATCACTCCATCGCTGTTTGATTTAGTACAAATTAGCAACGCCATGGACATGTGCAATATATATCCATTGAATTAAAATACGTTGTATTGAAGGAGTTATTAATTAAAAAGTAACATGATGCATCACCTAAAATATCCCATAATATAATAACACCAAATATTTTCAGTTTTTTCTAAAAGGTCGATCTTGTGATATTTATATTGGGAATATGAGAGTTAATAATCATGATAATTTGTTTCTGTTTTCAAGTATGATTGTTTTGCTATTTATAATTTGGTTAGGAATATTGGATTTCGTGGCGATACTTCGTAATTCTCCTCGAGAGAATTTTTTTAACGATCGTATTCTTCAAATGATGTTTATTTGAGTAATATTTATGAATTGTTAGATAATGAAGTTTATTTCGTGTCAATTCCAATTCTAAAGCACGATTTTTTTATATAACGCATTATCTTTGCCAGAAAGCCGGAGTATTTCATTAATGGAGGTGGAGAACTCTTTCCTACATCTGTAGTAACTCCATGATTCTACATCGGTATGGATATCTTTCATCTTATCCATGATTCGTATGGTGACAGAATTCCATACATTTGAATGACCTGCTTTCTCAATCTGCAATTTGATTCCCATGTCTTTTATATTCTTTACTGTATGAAATTTAGTAGTAGTAGTTATTTTGAAAGGGCGTCCACAGTTTAGGTCATTTTGCACTTGAGACCCCACCGGGAATCGAACCCGAAACTGCTTTCACCAAACTCGAACGCGTTACTCAAATGAGCACTACGAAATTTTCTTAAAGCCATTTTCTTTCCCATAAATCCTCCTCGGCTAGCTATTAAAAATGAAATTTTGCTGCTTTTACTCAGGAATTTTGGTTTAAGAATACATTTATCGTAACGCATTGGTTACGAGGTGATAAAGTTTCACTCACGACTGCATTTTTGATCTGCATCACGTTGTAGCAAGCGTTAATTTATGTATGCAGCATTGCCTAATTGAACCAAGTTTACGAATTCTGTCGTCAACCTCCGGAAGTCTTTCTCATTCACTTTCGCATTTACTGGCTGCATAACAATTCATAATTATTCATAATAATATAATTCATATTCATAAAAATACCTAATTTTAATGGATTTTCTCTCGCATGAAGGTGACCCTACATGTTTATGATTCTCTTTGTGCAAAACTTAACGCATCGTATTTAATTTCATTACAATTCCAAGTGGAAAATTGTTAATGAATTGCGTAACAACTTTTTAAAGTAACCGATTTTCATTTTTTCAAAGTGGGATGTGGTCATTGCTGGAAAAGAGCAGTTAGTTAACTAGTCTTTTATCGTATATTATTCACTAAATGAAAAACCGTGTATCTTACTTCAAATCACTCACATAATTTTGCTACCAATTATTAACCATGTGGACGACCAGTCTTCCATTATTATTAGTAAATAGATGAAATTTTCCCATAACTTTGAACGAGGAAGAGAACGGCAGTGACGAGTAAAGCGACCCCGTTCTAACATAAGATGACGTAGTCTCTCTTCTAGGCTTAGTACTTCGTATTTAGTAGAAACCATTCCTTTAGTCGCCTCAAGATACGCATAATTAAGCTTTTCATTTTTTCGAAGTGGGATGAATACAGTGGTCATCTGCTGGAAATGATTTGTCATTCATTATGGTTTAAATAATTCGCCGTGCCATGCGCGAACGTCTCTTGCTGGCCGGGAGCTCCTTCACTTAAGAGTCCGTCGAATCCTTTCCTTAACCGCAAAACTTATCATCCGAATCTTTTTATCTGATTTCCCCCATCCGATCAGCCCTCGGGTCCCTCATCCTAAAATTCATTTTCCCATGGCCCTTAATTTTTCCTTCCTTAATTCCGGCCCCTTTTCTATCAAACACTAAGTCTTTCCCCTCTCGTATCCCTCTCATCGGCAGTTTTTTGGGGGACGATAATTCGGGAGGATATCAATGGAATTAAAAAACGCTTCTCCCGCAATCATAGGGTCTACCTCAGGTGACCGACACCCATTTCCCCGACTCCCATTTGACCGACGGCCATTTAACCGACTCTTGTTTTCCCGACACTCCACTGCTTACACACCGTTATTTATTTTTGTAATGTGCATGGTGTTACACAGCTTATATATTGGCCTAATAAGAAAGGTAGATCAATTTTGCGTATCGTGAGTCCACTGAATGGGCAATTTTCAGTTAATATGGTAAGATAAATATTCTAACACGCAAACATATAGATTTAAATATAAGGAAGACATTTGCAAAAGCCTTGCTTCGCAGCACTTTGCTCTATGGAAGTAAATGTTGGACTTGAGGGAAGATGGAGAGAGCCCGCCTGGAAGTAGCAGAGGTGTGGATATGGAGAAGAATGTCAAAAATTAGTTGGATGGAAAGGAAAACGAATGTCGAAGTGCTAAAAGAACTGAAAGAAGAGAGGCAACTGATGAATTTTATGGAGATAAGTAAAGTAAAATTTTGGTCATTCACTGGGATATATCAGTCTGATCGGAATAATGCTAGAAGGAAAAGTGTTTGGAAAGAAAGGAAGGGGAAGACCTAGGAAGAAATATATTGACGATATCCAGACGAGGATGGCAGTGGATGGACACTGCCAACCCAAGAGAGCGGCGGAAGAAGTAGTTCCTGGATGCAGAAGGGCTTAGCCTTTAGATAATGGATAGATGGATAATAATTAGGCATTAATCTGGGATGGAAGGCATGACGTTTTTTTCTGCTTACGGAGGACTAATTTATAAAATGTCTCCACTATTTACCTCGTTGAGGAGGAAACAGCAGTTCTGCTAATTTGAATATGAATTTCACCGATAAACTTTTGATACTTTTGAATGAGCAGGTATGGATTTGTTTCATTTTTGCTTCCATGGCTTTAAATACGTGATAGTTGATGCAAAGAGTTTGAATAATCCTTTTAACTCCTTTCTCAAAATTTTAAGTTGAATATTTATTTATTTTTAATTACGTTGCAATTTGGCTATCTGGCCCGGTTATATGACCATTTAAATAATATGACCATTTAAATAATATAAATATAAATTTCATCGAAGAATTCTTGATGCTTTTGAATAAGTATGGATTTTTTTCATTTTTGCTTCTATGGCATTATATTTCGCAGAACTAAAATCAACTGATGTGAATATTTTCTAATAGTTAAAACATTAATGTCACGAGAGACGTCAAAACTGCTTTCCCAAATATTTTATTTAAGATTATCATTAGAAAAATTCATGAAGGAAGCCTTATCAATGAAACTAGGTCCTCCAAAAGGGCTGTCAGTCAAATGAGACGTCTCCGTCATTGTAGTACACATTAGTTGTACATATTAGTTGTACATATTAGCAAAGAATCGAGTGAGAATTCTGACAATGTATGTAATTTTAATTGGTAATGTAGGTCACCTTGAGGAGTTAAATAGGAGAAAACGAATACAGTGCCGCATTTATTGTATTTCGGAGATATTTTTGTCTTTACCTCGGAGTGGCTTTTTTTCCAATGTCTTAAAACAATATCTCTCAGGAAAGAAGGCAGTAGATTTGTGCCGAGGATATTCTCGATTGCCTTTAGAGAAAGAGACATTCAAAGTCTTAACAACCATAGTTTTATGTCTCAATATTCATCGGCATTTCCTTCTCCACGTCCAGCTGTTATTGATCTATTGCCAGTCTGGTGCTGGTGGCACCCTCACAAATTTCGCGACCCTCCTAAGAACTGTGGACACGGAAGAATGTATCTCCAGAGTCGGAGAGGGTGGAGATGAGAAGGCAGTGGAATGGCCGTGTTTGCGTTGGGACCAAGATATTATCGAAGACGTTGCGAACAAATCATTCCATCCTTCATACTGTTTACCTTTTCCAGATTCCTCATGCCACTGTTATCCATCCATGGCTCGATCGGCCCTCTACCAAAATGCCGCGACGGCCCTTAAGCCTTCGGAAGGCAAACTTCGCCCCCCAACACGTTCTGGATCGTGATATTTTTGCTTCCATTGCGATAGCCTCTTGGTCAAGAGAGGGAGAGTAGATTGTTTGAACAGCATCAGGAGGCTGAAATTGATTTCCTTTTTCGCTCGATGTACGCGCAGTGTGCTGTTTGCTCTGCAGAGTTTGAGCGGAACTTTTAATGGTTCCCCTGGCTGAATTGATCGCTTTTCTGCCTTTTCGAAAATGTGTTGCCTTTAGAGATGTTTATGAATATTCGTGTTATATTGGTTTTCCCGCAATCATATGCGCTCCCTGTACCGCTTTATGGATTTTTTAAAGTTTTTGTTAAGAATCGGTATTAATGGATTTAGTTAAAAACGTCGAATGAAACCAAATACGTACATTTACATGATGAAACTGGCGACCAGCTATTTATAATCTCTTAAAGTGTAAAATTGTTGAAATAATGAGCATGCTAATTTAGACTGTGTACGTAAATTCGCTCGTTTACAAATAGATTATTCAGCAAAGAAAGGTATTATGCAGTTGGAGACGAATCTGCTGATCATAATTTCAATTTTGAGGTAGACCACTCGTGCTCACGCGATGAAACCTTTATTGCAGGGGCTCCCGGATAGCAAAGTGGGAAAAGCGTTTTTCGGTGAAAGCGATCCCGGGTTCGATTCCCGATGAGGGCCGGCGTGCGAAACGACCTAAGCTCTCGGAGCACTTTTATCTATACTACTACTACCTAAATTGTAACTTATTACTAATCGCCTAACATGAATTTTTATTATCTATCAAGAGGACCAACACTCAACGTCGTCATCAGATACGTACGTGAAGATAACAGAACTGAGCCATTATTTACTCATTAAATTCTTTCCCTGATTAATGGGTATTATCAGTCAGTCAGATCACCAAGTACAATATTATAATGAAGAGACTTGACTTGTAATTGAAGAGACTTGGTCTCTATCTCGCCCTAATAAAGTCTCATTATTATTACTTTTATTTTTATATTAGCCAGCAACTACAAGCGCCCTTTAAGAAAATTATATATTTTTACGCACCATCCCTCACTACAATCCTCTCACAAATAATCTGGTATTCGTTCATATTTTTCAGTAACCTCACGCTTACGTTTATTCTAAAAGCCCTCGAATTGCCTTCTTCAAAATTGACTTTCTTGTAAATACTTATCGCTATTGTATAAAAAACACACGATGGTCTCGGAAAATTTAATCCCTTAAATTCGTGGTCTTGCCGTAAATGGGGCTTTGAAAAGCAAAAAAGTGGTAGAATGAACCCGCAGTTTAAAGCCTCCTAGATGTTCAATTTCGAGAGCTAAGGGAACGGAATTTTTAATGTAATTCTCTGTTTATTTTCAGTACATCGGTACGCTGGACGTGCCTCGGCCCACCAGCCGCATGGAGATAGTTGCAGCCATGCGGAGAATTAGGGTAAGTGAAGTATTCCCACTATTCCAGTGCAAATCATGAAAATGATTACTAAAATTCCTCGTGGATAAGGTGAATGATATGTGAGGGAATTCAGCGTAAAAATTGTCCTAAATATAATATTGTTCTGTGAAGCTTATTTTGTAATGTCCTCGTGGACTGAAGTTGTTCATGCGATTATGGATTCAGAGTAATGGCGATTTCATGCTTTCTTCTTGGTGGAGTGCCAACGTATTATATGCTTGAATGAATAAAATTAATTGAATTATGGTGATGTTTAATGTAATGCAGTATTCATCCATAAAAAATTGAATTGTGTTGGCTAAGGCTTTCAAACAATCATACATTGAATTTTATTATTTTAAGGCCTTAAAATATGTATATTAATATATTTTATTAATGTATTTATTTTGATTAGACGACGGTGCGGAGCGTTAAAAGACGGTTAACTCCCGAGTAAACGGAAAATTTAGTCAGTTCGTGTCAATAGGCAATTTTTAATGTCTCCCTGAAATAAGTTATTTGTTACGCGATAAAACGAAATTACCGTATTTTCTGGTAAATAACACGCACCTACTGGATAACACGCATTTTAAGTGTCTTCGAGGTGATAAATGTATAGATAGCACACATTTCAAAAATGTCTTCTTTGTGTAAATGTATTGATAACGCGCATTTTAAAATTTTGCCGTTTTTCATAATAAATCGCATTAAATATCGTTATTCTGCTGTTTAAGCCGCTGCGAAATTCACTACTGTAATGTTTATAATAAAGAATTACTCTTTTGTTTTGAAATGTAATTATATGATTCCATCAACATTCGCAATATGTTGGTTGCAATAAAATTGAACCGATTGAAATATAATACTCGGTGACGTTCGCGTTCTATGACGTGATTTGTTGAGTCATTTGTTTCCGAGTTCAATATTCAATGAAACGAGATATTCCGTTGTATTTCATGCTCTGTTATTTTATAATTTTTCTCTAATATTTGTATAGATAACACGCGGGTTATCTACCAGAAAATGTTATTATTATTATTAGGTCTTTATTAAAGCGAGATTGAGACCAAAAAGTCTCATCTTCCATCAACCCAGTGATTCCCGAAGTNTTGAATTTTATTATTTTAAGGCCTTAAAATATGTATATTAATATATTTTATTAATGTATTTATTTTGATTAGACGACGGTGCGGAGCGTTAAAAGACGGTTAACTCCCGAGTAAACGGAAAATTTAGTCAGTTCGTGTCAATAGGCAATTTTTAATGTCTCCCTGAAATAAGTTATTTGTTACGCGATAAAACGAAATTACCGTATTTTCTGGTAAATAACACGCACCTACTGGATAACACGCATTTTAAGTGTCTTCGAGGTGATAAATGTATAGATAGCACACATTTCAAAAATGTCTTCTTTGTGTAAATGTATTGATAACGCGCATTTTAAAATTTTGCCGTTTTTCATAATAAATCGCATTAAATATCGTTATTCTGCTGTTTAAGCCGCTGCGAAATTCACTACTGTAATGTTTATAATAAAGAATTACTCTTTTGTTTTGAAATGTAATTATATGATTCCATCAACATTCGCAATATGTTGGTTGCAATAAAATTGAACCGATTGAAATATAATACTCGGTGACGTTCGCGTTCTATGACGTGATTTGTTGAGTCATTTGTTTCCGAGTTCAATATTCAATGAAACGAGATATTCCGTTGTATTTCATGCTCTGTTATTTTATAATTTTTCTCTAATATTTGTATAGATAACACGCGGGTTATCTACCAGAAAATGTTATTATTATTATTAGGTCTTTATTAAAGCGAGATTGAGACCAAAAAGTCTCATCTTCCATCAACCCAGTGATTCCCGAAGTAGACGATACCGCCCTCTAGGGGCTCTGATCTAATCTAGGGAGGCGCTAGACGAAAAAGAACTTTATTCCAATGCCTGTCATCTTTCTTCCTTAATAAATTTTTCCTGGATTTATGGCATCAATACAACACCAGAAAATTGTCATACAGTAATTTGGTGCATATTTTTTATCATTTCCTTTTCATTTATCTTCAGCTATGGCCATGCAGATATTAATTTTCATAGATTTTCATATTTGGGAGACGGTGGTATGGATCCAAAAGAATGCATGAAAAAGTTTGGGAAATACTGATCTAACCTGTCACCAATGTTATTAATAAAATAAATACGGTACATTCTTTCCGTAAAAAGTACTTATCAGTCCGGAAACAGTTTAACCCCCGAACGTCCGGAGTATTGCCTCAATCAACCCTTAATTGACTTTGAGCGAAAGTCTGTTTATCTTCTCATCCCACTCGGCCCTTCTGCGGAATTCCATCTCCTTCAGCCCATCGCTCATAGCGGAGGAAATCATTATATTGATACTCCGCCCGAACCAAGAGGTCCTCCACGCCAAGTATCACTCCGAGAGGAATGCCAACATCGGCCCTCTTTTCCAGCATTTCCCCGCTTTCCGCATCATTCACTTAAAACACGTTCTCCATTACGATTCCCAGAGACGCCCTATCATTCTCATCTCTGGTATTTTTTCTTCCTCACAGCTCGTTACCACTGCCGCATTCAAAGGTCTCCGCTTTCCTCTCCTTCCTTCTTAGTTGGCCGCCTTGTCGAGTCAATACTTTGGCTCAAAATCATCTTTTTGATGTCCCCACTCGCGTTCTTTCGCCTCTATTTATTTAGTGACGAAGATAACGTTTCACTCTCAAGGGATTTAGCTGAAATACAAAGGTGGTGCGAGAAATGGCAACTAGATCTTTATGTAAATAAATGCTCTGTAGTAAATCACTTCGAAAGGAAACAATCGCGTCAGAACCACCCGTACAAAATTAGTGGAACGAGTTTAAATGTAGTCGACTCAGTTGAATATCTTGGAATAAACAATAGCTCACATATTCGAAAAAAATGCGATAAAGCAACTGAAAAGCTCTGTTTTATAAAGCGTATCGTAGTTAGATGGGATGCAATGGTCAGAAAGCTATGCTATTTCACGATGCTTTATTAGTTAGGCCCCATCTGGAACAGGCGGCGAGTATATGGGACCCAGTGGATGAAACGAATACTCGCGAACTCGAGAAAGTGCAGCGCAAGGCGAAACAATTTGTTAAAAAGTGCTACCACAGAAAAACAAGCGTTACGCAAATGCTCTCAGACGAAGATTGGGAATCCTCGAAAGAAAGGAGATTAGAAGCTAGGCTGCGATTGTTAGATAAATTCAGAGAAAGTACATACATTTGCGGAAGACATAAATGGTATTATGCGACCCCCATGCCACTTCGACCAATCCGACAATGAGCGTAAAATAAGAGGAATGCTTGCGAGGACAAGTCGGTTTAGGGACTCATTCTTTTCGCGAACGATACGCGATAACAATAAACTAAAGAGGTAACTCGAACGCTATGTGTTTACACCCCCTGCCACACGCCGAAAGGCGGGGTTATTTATGTAGATGTATTTTTAATGCCCAAAACTGTGCTTCACCCTTCCACCCCCGCCTTTCACCTCTCCCCTCTTCTTTCCGTTTATTCTCCCGAGGTCTTTTTCCCCCTCGACGATTCCTCCGTATCAATTAGCAGATCCTCTCTTCGCGGCGTTAATTAGTTGTAGTGTTACAGGATATTCCGCGCTACGTTTCGCACGAGACGGAATTTTCCCGAGCGAGCATTTTCATTCGGCGCGCGGATGTTAACCTTTTTTCCCGAATGTGTATGCGGCGCAGCTCAAACCGGGGGTGCATCCAATCCAATACGGACTTCCAAAATTCTGGATATGTACACAGCGAAGTTGTTTCCCTCGCAGATTAATGAGGCGGCCGCGTATATTTTTGTTTCGCGAGGGCACGAGCTTCGTTTTATTTATTCTGCCCACTACCCGTCAGCACGCGCCGGCTCGAAGTTGCCAAGTGCCTTTTAATCAAGCCTTTTTGCCGCGGTGTAGAGATGGATGTGCACCTCGGGAGGCGATTCTCGTCTGTTTTGATTCGTTATTGGTGTTTCATCGAGGGAGGCTTCATTTAGGGTCCGTTGTTTTTCAGACGCAGGGGTTGATTTTCCGGCTGGCGGATTAATTAATTAGTTCAACTTTTAGGCGGCGAAATTTTTTGTCAATGCGAAATTTACGGCTAAAGCGTAATTTGGACGAAAGTAAAAAAGGCAACAAGTCATAATGCGAGAGAAATACCTGATTTGGCCGCTGATGAGAATGTTAAGGAAAATATTCAGGATGGATAGATGGAATTCAAGAAAAAACGCAATTAAATGTATCACAGGAATCGAATGAAAATAATAATAATAAAACGTCTTTATTTTAGGGCCAGATTGAGACTTATTAGTCTCTTCTTACATCTAAACCTTAGCCATTACAGATAGAATGAAAGAGGTATTGGGAGTTGAACTAAAGAAAAGCAATAAAATAAGGAATTATCATGCGAGTTAAAAAAAACGTTAGTCTGCACTTGGGAAAAAGTTAAAACTCTGCAGGAAAACACCCATGTGAAGGGGGGCGTTTAAAACCTGCGTAACCTACTGACAGTAGCAACTAAAATTTAAAAGAAGAGGGGATAATGAGTAAAAGAAAAGTGTCAGCAACACAGCTGGAAAAAAATTGACAGAAAATGTTTAATTCTTACAAATAATCCAGATAAAATCCAAAAAAGATGGATTTGAAATTATAAGAAGTATGGTGTGATAAAATAGGATGTTATTTAAATGGAAAGGAGTATATTTAAGGACACAGGACACAGTCTGTGTTGTATACTACCCTAAGGCCGGTTGGAAACTATTACTCTTTAGCATCAGTTGGAATAATATTTGGAGAGAGTATGAGGCTTACCCGGCAAGATGAGGAGTGAGGTCGTTTACCGTTTCTTTCCTTCTACGCCTGGATGCTGTTGGTGTAAAGGTTCACGGATCTGTAGCACAATGATTCTATGGATTAGACTTTTGATTGCTGCTGAAAAGGGCTGACCAAAGCAGATGTCATTATTCAGCATCACTCATACCTCAGTAGCTCAACATCATTACAGATAAGAGTAATGCAAAAGTAATTGAAAGTAGGTTATTCTCAATCCTGTGACAAAAATGTACAAAAATATTCCTTTGATTAAGGTATAGTAATCCATTGATTAAGTTATAGAGGTTAGGTGTAAGAGAGGACCATTGGGCCTAAGCTCGCCGTAATGGCGAAATAAATAAATAAATATAGTAATTCGAATTAGGTTTCTATCCACCCATAAAACATAGTTACTTTTTCCTTTCACTTCCAGTAGCTATCTTCCTCTTTAAATTTTCATTGACGAGGGATTATATTCAAGAAAAGAAATTAAACTCAATCTCACTCATACAAGACGGGTTATGATTATTGATTTCTCAAATATTTAGTATATCTAGAGACTTTTTAGCTCTTTAACATCGTTCTAATAGATATTTTTTCTTTTAGTTTTACTTGGATCGTTTTCTGCAACCTTATTTTGATAGACCTCTCCCTGGCTAATTGCGTTAGAAATCGACTCATTATGTTCGGACGAATATTTTGATTCGCTTTTTCCAAAAGTCAGCGCCTCTGTTTTCAATAGATTCTGCACGAAATTAATTTCCCTCGCAGTCCCTCGCCCTTTAGCGCCGATCTTATTTTTGAATTTTATGCCGAGAAATCCTCTCATCCGAAACCATATTCCGAGCCTTTTTTTTCACAACACCGCCTATTTTCTCTCCCTTGAAAATTTGATGACTAAGTTCGGCCTTGCTTTTCCAATCCTTTCTCTGTTTGTCTTAAATTTAATTCCCTTCCTCCGCGATTCAAACTTTCATTTTCAGATTCCAATTAGGCAAGGAAGAAAGAAAAACTTTGACGAAATTAATAATTCGTTTAGTTAATGGGTACTTTCCGGATGCTCTGACTCCGAACACATCTCCACAAAGGGGATGATTAAAGCATTCCGTTTACCGTACAAATGTTATTTTGTTGAATAAAAAACTGGAAGACGCTCATAAAGGCAGGATTGATAGAAAGTAGCTCTTAATGAAAGGGTTAATATTGTTATTTAATTTGTTATTGTTTGAAGCCCGCCGATGTAATGTCCAGTAAATTTATATTGGGATATAAATGTATAATAGAATCGTGTATTCTCTGAATAGTTATATTTTATTTATTAATTGTTGTTATTTCCGCTGTGGCGTATGATAAATAATCAAATATTTTTTCTGCGTAACTACGGTATATTGGGCAGAAAACTTTGAATCAATAGTTCTTAACTAGAGTACTACGTAGTATGGTAAATTAAAGAAGTCTTTCAGGAGATACAAGATATTCTTGGTAATGGACGGTTTAGCGTGGGGTTATGAAAACCAATATAAAGGATTATTTTAGGCGCGGTTTTTGGAGTTTCATTAAATCGACGTACGAGTATACTCATCGACGTGTAACCGATATCCGAGTTCAAAATTAAAATTATATTCGTATAACGAGAGATCGCATTATCCAAAATGCTACGTATAGTTGCAGTACTAGCTGAGGTGCCCGGTGATTCTCAACGGGGAAAATATAAAAACACATGAGCTCGGGTTCAGAAATGGAAATCGTCGTCAGTGTATTTGCAGAAATTTTATTTTAAACCTAACTTGAGTAGTTTAGATGTTAGAAAACGGAATACAAAAGTCTATATTTGGAGTGTCCTCTTGTAAGGGTGTGAAACATGGACTCTAACATCAGCGGAGAAGAAATGATTATAAACAGTGATGCAATAGAAGATTGATTGAAATAAAGGAGATAGTGTTGGAAAGCAATGAAGGAGTCTCTCGTAGGGGAAATGAAGAGAGATATCTGTGAAAATCATTAATGTCCAGAGAAGGAAATTTAATCGGGCACACTCCACAGCAAGACGGTCTCCGGAAGACAGTACTTGAAGGAACTGTGGAGGGAAGGAAGAACTAGGTTGAATTATGGGATACAAATGATAATAAGGGTTTAAGTTAAGAATTATGAGGGAATGAAGTGATTGGGTTGGAATAAGATGGCTTGGAGAGCTGTAAGCTCTATATTCGGGTTGATTACACCTGATGATGGCTTAATGTTGTAATGTATCATCAAACGGAAATAACGCACTTTGAAACCGAGCCTTCTTGTGTAGTTTTTGTGGATAAAGTAGGAATGAAAGGCTCACTGAGGAAATGTACGCATATATTTCCAAATTTTATTTTTTTATACATATTACCTGATGACTGTTTCTCAAAATACATGTTATTTACCCAAACTACCCGATGAATTGAATTTGAGATTGCTAGAAGCGTAATGCAGAGGTCTTCCCCTGCCACACGCCGAAAGGCGGCTTGCAGGGTACTAATGTAGATGTAGATGCACAGGGCCCACCTTGTCTAGCGCACTCTATTGCTACTTGCATAAGTAACGTGTTGCTAGGAATACGAAGTTTAGCAGTAGGAATAATTGGGTTTTCTTATATGAAAAGCAAGAAGAAAAGTTCACAAAATGGTACACGTATTATCAAAGTGGTCTTGGTCCTTATTTAGCAAATTTCTTCCTTAAATCGTTTCTTTCCGAATTACATTTGTGGAACTATTTCGGTAAGGCTAACCTTATGTAATGTTTTACTGGGGACAGTCATATTACTTTCAATCGTTATCAAAAATTGAGTTGTATAGTTTAAACTTCCGCCACTAACTGTGATTTATGATGATATTTTAAATAAAAAGAACTAAATGCATTCGGCAGCTAATATAGCTGAAATATTCATCCTTATATTTTATTTGAGGCTAAAAATTATCATTTCTAGGTAATTTTAATTCACATCAGGATTTTTATATTTTACATCAACCTAAATTTGATGTAGTAGCTAAAAGCCTGTTTCCATCAAGAAGCTGAGTTATAATTATAACTTGTTAAATCATTCATTAAGATGAAAGTACTTGCTGAGAGATGTGGTAAAAGGAACTGTAGAAAGAGGTCGCAGAAGAGTGAATATGATCGACAGCTAAAAGGAAGGGAAAGAAATGAAGAGAATGGCAGAGGATAGAAGTGGCTGGAAAATTGACACCTTTGGACCTGCGAAAGCAGACAACTAAAGAAGTAGAAAACCCTTGGAGCGGAGATTTGAATCAGTGGAGCATAAACTACGGTTCACGGGCCACATCCGTCCGCATACTTTCATTCGGCTGGCGGAGATGATATAGTAACGTTATTTTATAAGAGATCATTGTGCGATTAGGAATATTATACATTTTACCAAGATGATTCTATGACAGTACTTTTTCCTTAATTCAATTTAGAGTGATGTATCAAACATGGATTAAGAAGTCTAGGAATTAAAGAATGCTAAAAATATTTTTAAATATTAAAAGTTAACAAGGAAAGGGTTTTAGGCACTTGGCACGATAAGGCGTGCACCTAGAAAAATTCCCAAGGAGAGTTAAAAGTTAAGTAAATTAAGCAACGAACGAATGCAAAGAAATTCTCGTTTATAAATCGCGCTGTTATGGAATAATTTGCCTGCCGTAGTCTTCGAGCTCTTCCCTAAAAATCACAAGCATTTTATAAACCGAATATGTAGAACTGTAATGGACGAGTGAGCCAGTGATCGCCTGGTGAGGTGGGTACGGTGGGGACTTGTCCCCGGGACCGCTACGGTAACCGTGCAGTCCTTCAAGGAATCCTGATAAAACTTGTATGATAATGAGGAATGTAAACTGTAAACATATTGGTATGCATAGACTTATATTGGCATTTTAAATAGCGGAAATGTACTGGAAATATTTTGGAATGAATTGGTGTATTTTTAGGATGGGTTTTATAATCTTCTGTGTAATTGTATATTGTAGTATTGTCATTATTGTAGAATACTAATGAGTTACCGCCGGACTATTAGTCCTTTTGTAGCATGTACATTTTTGTATATATACATTACATAACTATGTATGCAATAATAATAATCATTCATGGCTGTGATACGTCGACCGCCAAGTAATTAGTTGACGCTAAGAGAAAACATTAGGCTCCACCTCCCGATAATCTTCAGCCAACTTGCGCTTAAGGGTTCTTAGAGGAGTAGATTTACTCTAGTTGAGACATAATTACCGTAAACAAAGTTATGTCCTGGAAACCGGGCTCGAAATTCGATTACAAGGCTGTGAAGTTGCCCGCATTTCAGAAGCAACCATACTGCCCCGCCATTATTCGCCGAAGTCTTGTCTTCCCATTTTCACGCACGTATCGGACGTAAGCTAGCACGAAAGGGATCAGTTTGAAATAAAGAAGTTACCATTTATCAGATCCTCTCATTTTGCCGATATTTAGATTGCTAAAATGAGGAATTACCCCGTTCCACTATTTATAATCTTCCTTCATTTCATCCTTTCCATAAAATATTTCCTCTTCCTGACATCCTATTCGACATCTCAGTGTCGTAAGTTAGATTATTGCACCAAGATAGAATTCAAAGCGTAGGTGAGCGCATCCATTGAATTGGCCGCCATTCGATACTTTATGGACTCCCACATGGCACTCCAATACCGCCGGAAAACCCATCTCAATGTCAGATGAAACATTCATTTTTCCCAAAAATGCTGCCGTAAGAAAATGAAAAACGCGCCATTTTTTAAATAAGCTTTCGAAGGTCGCGGTAGGGTCAGACTATGTATATTTTCACGAGGAAATACTGAAATATTAATATTTATGGGGAAATTGGGATTGGTTTCTGCTGAGAAATATTGACGCCTACGTTCGCGTTCAGAAATAGCGCACTTTGACGGGATTCCGTGGTTTCCTTCTCTCTTAATTCGATTATTCCAATTCCAGCGATTTATGGCTAGAACAGCGAGTCGATTTATGGAGTATTTTTTTGAGAAAATTGAAATGAGTTGAACCCTTTTACGTACTGCAGTAAAAATGGGACGCTCTAAGTTTCTATTATGTAGTTTCATTTTAATTTACCCAAAACCGTCATGTATATCATATTCTTTGTCTGATCGATCATGCTTACTTTTTCGATTGCAGCCCTTAGCTATAGCTTTGCTGTTCAAACTTTGAGAGAGTTTATTCCGGCTTGAAAAAGATAGGTTTATTTTTTTTGTCTTAATAAGAGTTGTGTATTTCATTCGACGATTTGGAATTCTCCTATAAAGTGTCTATTTTATTTTATATTATCGTTTTTATCCATTGGTTAACATGTTGGTTTCTTCAAATTAGGTTGGATTTTACAGACAATGTCGTTGATCCCATCTAATAATAGCTTCACGTACATCTACATTAATATCTTGCAAGCCTCCTTTCAGAGTGTGGGACTCTAAATATCGAGCCTTCTTAAGCTAATTTACTGTCGCTTATCGAAAGCATGAGTCCTTAAACCGACTTGAAGTAACTTTGACTTTGCTCGAACCAACTTCATCAAGAACTGCTTGATATTCTGTCTGGTGGAGGAAATGCTTTACCCTAGTCTATTACTTTCTTATTAATATCCGCTAATTTAAATTTGTAGATAACTTTTTGCGACTCTTTCGAAAGCCTTTTTCAAATGTAGGATAATAGCTTTTACTCGCTTTTTACTCTCAGCAGGCTTTCAAATCTCGTGAACAAACGCAAGTTGATTTCCGCATGATGTTACGTTTCGAAATCCTTGTTGGTTCTTACTGTTGAAATGATTGCTATCTAAGAACTTCACGAGTTCCTCACCTCAAGTGAGCTTACAACGACATGCTCCATTGCTTTCAGGACTTTAATTTCCTGCGTCAAATCCGCAAAGACTAGGGAGAAATGCGCAACAAATTATTGGTTATTAGTCAGTGAACGATGTAACTTTGCGTAAGTTAGATGAGGTCTAACTAGGAATGTGTATCCAGTATATCGGACGGTACAAACAAGCTTTGCAATCATGAATTACATATTATCGTTTGCAAGTGTGAATAACATATAAAGATGAATGTAGCAACCTTGGAATCCGATGATTTTTATCGGAGATGTGATTGATGTAAAGGTTTTGAATCGAACTGTCCTTGTATCGGAGACATTTTAATCGGTTTTAGAAAATTAATGGAGATTCTAAAAAAATTTGCTTTGCTCTGAAAATTTTCTTCCTATCTTTCTTTAACTATTAATTACTTAATCATCTGTTATGGTAGCAACTGTTGGGAACTTTTTAATACTACACATGATAGGGATATTGAACTTTAACGATGTATCTTTCCAGATAGGAAAAAATAAATTTCGATAATTTTCTTTTATGCGGGTAGTTAAAGGTTTACGTCTTTAGCGTTAAAAACTCTTAATTAGCTTACCACGAACGTGGTTTTCATTAACTGACGTTTGAGTTTCTTCTACACTGTTCCTGTCCTAAAATAACCGTAGAGTTTTGTTTTATGCAGAGAGAAAGAGCAGTTTTCTGGGCCCGTGGGATATTACTTTCGCGTTCATGGAAAATCGATCCACAAAGTAGAAGCTGTCTTGCGTGGGTGGAACACTATTATTGGCACGGTGAAAAGAAGAGTCTCTTGAAAGGAAAGAGTGCTTCCATCACTTCCTCCTTCCCGCTGAGAAAGGGAATGTGTCAGCCCCTTTCTTTATTTACACGCAGGAACAGAAATCTATAAGCCGCGTGTTTGAGCTCTTGTTCGTTTTCATACATCTTGTCAACCGTTCGTCAAAGATTTTTCTTCGTTAAGTACATGTTGCTTCAATTTCCAGAGTATGGGGCTTATGCTATGACAAATATGGGCTATCTGCAGCTTAGCTACTACAGCCCCGGAGTTGGCAGTCCTGTTGTTTGCAGTTAAAGTCATTCATTATAATTATAAAAGTTCATTCGCTACCGTTCCTCATAACAACAAGGGGAAATGCCAAAATTAAAATCATTACATATTAATGTCACCATAATTATTTCAAATCAAAACATAGTATGAAACACCAGTACGAATGAATAGAATATGTCAAAGTAGGGGATTTCTTGACATGGTGATGTACGGTGGGGTTCAAGTCCTGTGACCGCTACGGTAGCCGAGAAGGCCCGCAGCCCCGAAAAAAAAACCCGCAGCCGGAACTTTGGTCCGCGGAGATTTGGTCCGCTACGTTTTGGTCCCACGACAATTTGGTCCCGCGACGATTTGGTCCGCGACGTTTTGGTCCGCGGCGGCTGGGTGCTACGATGATTTAGTAACGACACGCAATAAATTGGTTATTGGGCAAGGCTGACATATCTCATAATTAATTGTTATTGTTGTTGCTGGATAGAATGCAATAGTTGTTAGTATTTAACCTTTTGTGAAACAATAATTAGAAGTATGCCTTACGGGAATCGGAGCCTGCAATAGGGGAGGAAAACAGTTATCCGGACGTAAAAATATGACAAAATTATTCTTTATGTATAAATTAAAGTCTTTGATACGCAAGGAATACGCATCCCGAGATAAATAAGTGTTGTTTCAGAGATAAATATCGAAGAGAGGAAATCGGCATAGATGATTAATTTGAATGGTACTTAGGAAGAGAGACTGCAAATAACCATAGAAATTTACAATAACAAATTTATGTTGCCAAAAGGATATTGTTCATATCGAAATCGTTGAGAGAAGAGGTGGAGGGTAGACAATTTCAGGACGCTGACGTTTGCAATGAATCTCCTGGTAGTTACATAAAGATTACTCAAATGGACAAACGAAAATGGTTATTTGTAAGGCGGAGGAGGTGGGAGAGGTAGGAGTATCCTACATATGTGTGTGAATAGGCAGGTAATGGGTATCAAACCACTCGTACCGTTGTACAGATTACGAATAAACAATGCGTAACGCAGTAAATATTTTGTTTGCAGAACATTTTTGCTATATCCTCTCATTATTTTTATCCTTTCATTTGCTGCACAATTTTTCCTATTGAATATTCTAGAGACATATAATACAAAATTATCCATTGCTGTAGATTGATTGGGTAGCTTGCCTTTATACTCATATATTTCTCACGAATGTTATCAATAACGCTTAATTTGAAATGAACTTTTATCAATGCATTGATTCATTATATTAAAGTTAAAATTCTCATACGATATTTAACGTAAAAGAAATCTTAACTTATCGTGATAAGAGATTCAGCAATATCAGACTAGAGAAAATGTAATAACCCCTTTATGGTTTATTAATAAAAGAAAATTGAGCTAATATCATAAATTACCGCTGGACTTACCCGTTACGTATAACGGAACTTAACATTGTTAAGAATTAATATTTATTATTGTGTTCATCTCGTTATTCTGACACAACATACGTGAATATTTTGTCTATAATAGTTTAATATATTTCTTAATAAATACTATTTATGTGATAAAAAGAAATAGAGGGTTTGGTAGATTCTGCATAAATTTCGAAAAGCAATCACAGAAATAACTATTTTATCAGAAAATCTGTTATTCATGGAAAGAAAGAATCTCATGAATTCTTCCCCTTTTTTTGAATCTTTCTTTAGTGACTTTCACTTCAATTTATTGCCTCTTGAACGCGTCTTCATTGCGAATTCATGCGTCATGCTTTTTTAAATAAATCTTTCAGGAGTGTAGCCTGTGAATTAAAATCATTTATTGAAGATATAGACCTCGGTTCGGGTAGTGTTATAAAGTCATAACGGTTGAAGTCGTTTTTATTTGGTTTATTTGTCGTAATTTTAATTTTCGTTTATCAATTTTGCTAATACGTATTGCCTTGTTTCTTCATTCAGACTTATTTCACTTGCTTTCTTATTAATCGCGAATCAACGAGAATTAAAAAAAAAGTTTTATACAACCGTACATTCTAAATTGTAGCCCGTTTCAATTATTTACCTCACCGTTTTTATTTGGTTTATTTGTCGTAATTTTAATTTTCGTTTATCAATTTTGCTAATACATATTGCCTTGTTTCTTCAGACTTATTTCCCTTGCTTTCTTATTAATCGCGAATCAACGAGAATTAAAAAAAAAGTTTTATACAACCGTACATTCTAAATTGTAGCCCGTTTCAATTATTTACCTCACCGTTTTTATTTGGTTTATTTGTCGTAATTTTAATTTTCGTTTATCAATTTTGCTAATACATATTGCCTTGTTTCTTCAGACTTATTTCCCTTGCTTTCTTATTAATCGCGAATCAACGAGAATTAAAAAAAAAGTTTTATACAACCGTACATTCTAAATTGTAGCCCGTTTCAATTATTTACCTCACCGTTTTTATTTGGTTTATTTGTCGTAATTTTAATTTTCGTTTATCAATTTTGCTAATACATATTGCCTTGTTTCTTCAGACTTATTTCCCTTGCTTTCTTATTAATCGCGAATCAACGAGAATTAAAAAAAAAGTTTTATACAACCGTACATTCTAAATTGTAGCCCGTTTCAATTATTTACCTCACCGTTTTTATTTGGTTTATNTTTTCAGAGCAAAGCAAATTTTTTTAGAATCTCCATTAATTTTCTAAACCCGATTAAAATGTCTCCGATACAAGGACAGTTCGATTCAAAACCTTTACATCAATCACATCTCCGATAAAAATCATGGGATTCCAAGGTTGCTACATTCATCTTTATATGTTATTTACACTTGCAAACGATAATATGTAATTCATGATTGCAACGCTTGTTTGTACCGTCCAATATACTGGGTACACATTCCCAGTTAGACCTCATCTAACTTACGCAAAGTAACATCGTTCACTGACTAATAACAAATAATTTTCAGGTTAATTTTTAGGAATGTTTCGGTAAGCAATTGAGTTTTAAAAAAAGAAGACGTAGATGTGGCATTAGACAGAGATATATACGGAATTACTAAAAATACGAAATATAATGCTTTTATAGGGAATACGTAACGAAAATTAGTGAAGGCATTCGGAAAAGCAATAGCTAAACTCTCGGGAATCGGTGGGGTCTGCATAGGAACTATCAGCTCAAGAAACATAAAGTATCAACTATCAGAATTAATGAGAAATCGTTCCAATTTCGTTTCTTTTCATCCTCAATGTCCCTCCACTGTGCAATTTTCAGCCTTGACTTTGTTCTAACGACCGCTATGGACGTGTGTTAGACTTGGCTATATTAGAAATCTATATCCTTAGATCGAGTGCGTATATCACACCAATGCATTTTTTTTCGGACCGATACCACTTGATGTGATTTTTTCTTTTATTTGTCTCCAGTAAGCGATTGTGCATCCTAATGTCGAGTACAGATACTGTACTGTGTTTAATTTTCAAGCTGCATTTCTTTCAGAATAATGAAGGCCCACGTACTTTTTTATTTTATACGTTTCTGTTGATAAAGTTGCTTAGCTAGGAAATAGAAATTAGCTACGGAGCATTCTGAATTTAATTTGTAATTAAGTGAAAATTATTGCAAACATTTTAATTGTGAAACAACGTCCCCAGGTTTTTCCTTTTCTACTGCATTCTTAAGTGGGCATTATTTATCACTATTATTACAATCATCATCATTATTATTATAATTTTATACATAGTTACAAGTAGGCAGACACCAGGTGGTAACTTGTCACATCACAACAATAACATTACATCATTTACAACATAATACACACAACAATAAAATGAATCATAACCAGGCAGCATGTCTTCCCCCACTCTGCTAAACAGCGTCATAATCCCGAATTTCATCCACTGCATACGTACGAATGCCTTTAAATTGTACATTTACTATGTCATATTTAATTATATTCCTCTCGAAATACCTTCGTTTTATGGGAAGGGACTGAGAATCCCTTTGGGTAGGCCATTCCAAGTAACTGCCGTTCTGTTTGAAAAAGAAAATTTTCCCTGTGAAAGTCGCAATTTTATCACAATTGTATTTTGTATATTCTAATCGATTTCCCTTTCATTCCAATTGCAGTTCGAGTTCAAGGCCAAAGGCGTGAAGAAGAAGAAAGCCACCATCGAAGTGTCCGTGGAGGGCGTCAGGGTGACTCTGCGGAAGAAGAAGAAGAAAAAGAAGGTGAGTTGCGGGAGAACGATCTAACAACTATCCTTCCATACCTCTTGTTTATAGCGGTTAGAACGCGACGTCTTTACTTGCTTTGGGAATTTTGGACACCCTTGTAGTCCAGTCAAATTAGACACAAAAAAAGGCTCGACCTTGCAAAAGATCATGTAGTTCTGATTTTTTAATATGTTGTTAGGACCTATGAGGGTACTAACATACCAATTTTGCAAGATCGAAAGACTTGTGCGAGCTGCGCTATTCCAAAAAAAACAACTTTTTTCCCCTTTTTTCGATTTTTGCTCAATATCTCCTGAAGTATGCGTCCTACAGAAAAAGTTAATCCATTATTTATTAACGTGCATAAAATTTCCTATATTTTAAGTCCAAATTTAACTCCGTACGTACAGAAATTTCCGAGATATAGCTCTTTACATATAGGATATTTCTTACAAAAAAATGAAACATTTTTGTTTAAGTCGTGTATCTTGCCAAATAACTTGAGAAATACTCATTGCACGAGGAAATCTATAAGAAATTAACTTTAGCACATAGGTTGAGGAAAATCATTATGTTGGAATTTTTATTAGTGTTTTCGTTCTCCAGCTCTATTAGGTTCTAATTTCCGTTCAATTCTCAGAACGTTACTCTTTACGGTTAACAGTTCAACAGATTCTCTTAACTGAGTTATCATCATATTAAGACCAATACGGGAAATGTCTTCTGAAATTGTACAATAAAAACGTGAACAACATATTACCGCGCAATTTTGATGAGAACTCCTAAGATAAAGCTACTAATATAAACTACATCGCCCCTCATCTTGCCTAGTAAGCCTCATTTCCCTCTCCCAGCTCTTCATAGCTGATGTTAGGGTATAAGATCCCAACCGGTCTTCAGGCTGAATACTTTACAGACAGAATCGGTGTTCCTTTTTATATCCTTGAAAATCAGTTAGGCTCAAAGAGCCTAACTTCAATCCTCCTCCTTAAGAGTTGTTAAGTGTTGTTAAGATTCAATTTCAGCGGTTGCGTCCTCAATTAAAGAAGATAATTCTTCCACTACGAACAGTTATCCCATCTGATACCATCTAAAAACGATGATGCTGGAAATTTTCTCTCAAGTGGTCCTAATTACAATATAACTAAGCTTACGTCTCCCTTGTTGACTTTTTCCACTTCAATCTCAACCATAACTGCGTCGATTATTGTTCCTTTAATCGCAACAATCATTCAGTTATTTCTTTAATGTATGCCTCGTTCATTAATTCATTCAACTCAATCGAACCATTAAATCCAAATTACTTCAGTGATTAGAGTTTTATTTAGAATCTCGCAATCGTTACATATCGAAGCCGCTTTACAATTTCAATCTCTATAGCGCCCGTAAAACCTTCCAATGTTCACTTACTAACGTCTCCATGATTGGTACGCCCTGAGGCTTCACTTGTTTACTGGTTATAGCCGGCCCTGATCACGTAGGGTTGCCAAGCTCCACCCGCCTCGTTTGTGTGACCGAAATTTCTCTTGATTAACGCTGTGACGGGAGTGAATAGTTCTTGTCATCCTCGATTCGAAACCCTTCCACTCACCTTCGACTCTTGTTTACTTTCCCTTAAAGATATTGTCACATTGCCTTAGACTCCTCTTTGAAGGGAAACGAGTATGCCGAACACTCGAAACGCCCTCTCGTGTCTCTTTCTCGGCATCGCTGTCTCAAATCTCGTACAAAGAATTGGCATGTGTTGGGTTTGACCAAATAGCATTCGGTTGTACCTTAATTACGCTAAGAAAGGTTGAAGATAATGGCACGATTTGCACAAAGTTCTATGTAATTTGGCTGGAAATGATAGCTTGCATACATCAGACTTATGCGAAATAAATGGTACAATTTATCAAGTAAAATTAACAATATTTTTATGAGATTTTAAATTTGTTTTCAAATAAAGGCCACTCAGGGTGTATATTGTTTATTTTTAGCTTCTCACCACAGTTAGACACATTTCTGGTGGCAGCTTTATGACATTGCGTGCAATTAATGTAAAATGAATGTTTTATAATAAGAAGTTATTCACAATGTTTAATTAATGAGAATAATTTTAGAACAATCGATTCAACAAATTGCAATTCAATGAATTAAACAATGAAATAGTTAATAGTTATAAAAAACATTACCTTATCATCATATATCTAAAGGCTGGTGCCTTGTCGATGCAACCATTCCTCTCTGTTACTTGCTGATCGCTTCAATGTCACATAGTTGCTGCATCCTATCCTCCTCTGAATCTCGTCCAAATACTTCTTCCTATGCCGTCCTCTTCCTTTCTTTCCTAGCACTTTCTCTTCAAGAATATTAGTCATGAATGCATTGTGTCTGATGGCATGTCCAATAAATTTTATTTTCCTCTACTCCATTTCTGTAAATAATCTTCTCTCTTCTTGTACTCCCCTTAAAACTTCCATATTTGTTTTTCTTTCCATCCAGCTTGTTCTTGTCATCTTCCGCCATATCCACATTTCAGCAGCTTCAAGTCTACTCCTTTCTAATTTGCCCATAGTCCAACTTTCACTTCCATACAGCAGAGTATTCCATACAAATGTTTTTGCAAATGCTTTCCTGATATCTATATTCATGTGTTTAGTGGTTAAAATATTTTTCTTAGTCATAAATGCCTGTTTTTCCAAAGCAACCTGTCTTTGAAATTAACCACAACTGTTTTAACATATGCAAATACATTTAACAACTGCATTACGGAAGAGCATTTCCTCTTGAGAGGTGTATATTTTATCCCTGGGTCTTCCTTATCCTTCGGTCTTCTTAAAAGGTGTAAATTTAATCCCTGAATCTTCAAAAACCATTGCTTTACTTTTAAGGACATCTATTTCAATAAAATAGCAGTTTATCCGATTGTGTGCATCAAATTATTAACTTTTTATTTTATGGGCATTAAAAATATGTAATAACACTTTTTTGATTTGATTTCCTTCGTTATTTCTGCTTCAAAATTCATTTTTCTCAGGCGTAAGGCTAAAGTAAATATTTAAAAGGAAAAACTGGAAAAGAAAGCTATTTCATGATCAGAAAAAAAATTAACACCACTTTAAACACACGCTAAATACTGAAATTAATTTTACTCAACAAAAGTTATGAATACACCCTGTTAAGGGGATTGGATATCGTTTAAATTAGCCGTTTCAGAACCTCAGAAAATATAATTTCTCCTTAATCCCTTTTTTCCGTTATGATGGTGTGTGGGTGAGGAGAGGAAGAAGGGAAGTGGTGGCCTCAAACCTAGGCCGAAGCTCTTTCGATCTATTTGCTGCGCAATGCGCTGGACATGATGCTCAAATTACACGAATACGGAAATTGTGTGAAACTTACGTACTTTGAAAGTACCTGGATTCGAAGATAAAGGATTAAGCTAAAATTATGTCCCAGAAGATTTTCGTATCACTTCTTATTGCCGAGTACCACTGCAACGAAAGGGATAGATTTTTATGTATGTTCTCTAATTTATTTCTCCATTATGGTTTGCATGAACCTAACAAGGAATGTATGCAAGTGTAGCAACATCTTTTAAGCATCGAATGGCGAAAACAGAAATATTTTATCTACATGCATGCAATCATGGCCATGTTATTGCCAACAGCCTGCAAACGCATATTCAGGTCATGTATCCATTGGCCTTAATGTTGATGTTTCATCATTGAAACACCATGCAAATTCCTTGACGACGAAGCGCATACGTGTAGCAGGCGTTTAATTAAAAACTTCATCTCGTTAAGTGGATCTGAAACTCTATGCATACGAAATTCCGTTTAGCAGTGGAAGAATTCTTTTAAGGGCGCAAAAGTATCTCTTATCATACACCCATCGATGCATCGCCGACGGAAATTTGTGTAATCGCATTAAAGCTGCGGTTTTTCACGCTGAGACTACTTCGTTGGTATGTGGAAATGAATGAAAAGATTTCGAAATTTCGACGTTTTTTTTCCTCGCTGGACGTAATTCATCCGGTTGCGCTTTGAAGCACAGTTTCTAAGTTTAATTAAATACGGACTTAAGCCTGCGACTAAAGGGCAATTAATTAGGCGCGACTCTGAGCCTCTTCCTTTCTTCGTAAAAATGTTGACAATATTTTGGAGTTAGTGTAAAGTATGAATCCTTAAGGTTTAAAAATTTGCTCGCTCTTCTATTTCTGTCCCATGCTTGACTGTTCAGTACATGTGTGGTGCGGAGAAGTATTTCTGCGCTAAATCAAAGGGTTCATTTCACGAAAAGTTTCAACTTCTCTTTTGCTTGAATGAAACTAATTGGAGTTCTGTAACGTTGAAAAACTGCACTCTCTCATAAATCTGCTCAGATTCAATTTTTTCAGTAGATGTCCCAGGCTCTTTCCTTGTTATTTTTACTTTATTTCATTCTTATTAATACGGCATTATAGATCAATGCCGAGAAGCACCCCATTCTACTTTTTCATGGCCCAAACAACTATTTTTCCTATTTTGTACCATATAACTTAATTACCAACGCAAATACGCGAAATGGTGTACGGAAATTTCACCCAAAGCGATTCACTCAAGAGACGCTTCACTCAAAGGCGTTTGTCCTTAGGGACGGCTCACCCGAAGACTTCGCCCAAGGTACTTTTCACCCGTTGAAATCGTTTCACTCTGAATACATTTCACCCAAGTGGTATTTCACCCTGTGAATATTTATCTGAGGTATTTCTGAGATGGTTGGGATTGGCGGTCAACCTTGATGGCTCCGTCTGAAAAGGGAATCCCTGCAGGCCGTTAAATACTGCTTTACATGCATGCCTTATGGAGACCTCTCCAAATGGACCACCGTCGAACCTGGAAATCAAGAAGGAAAGAAGTGCCTCATTATTTGAATGTTTATGAGGTATAAAGAGGAAATTGGGCAAAATTTCAGGGTCTTTCATAATAGAAACTCGACAATAATTTTGAACTATATTTGAAGAGAACATCTGAAAGAAGATCTTCCCTTGAGTGAAATCATGCGGCACTGGCGGCTTGCGGGGTATGAATCTATGTCTATAATCCCTTAGTAATGGAATCTCTTCGGCGAACCGACTCTTGGGTGAAAAGTCTTGGGTGTAATATCTCTGGATGAGATTTACCATGGGTGAACTGTGCTTGGGGCCGCTGTTTTTTGGTTGAAATCTCTCTGGATGACTCTTGCGTTAAACGCCTTCCGACTTACCCACTCCCCTACCGTTGGCCGTTTTTACGTATTGCATCCATCGACTTCACTTTCACGTTTACACCGAGAACTACGCCACGAAAGCATAGTTGATTACACTTTTCCATCACAGTGCAAGTGCTCATTTTTTAAATAATTGAGCTAGTCTGTCCCTTAGATTAATTTAATCATGTTAAAACAGTCATTATATGTACTGTCGACGGAAAGTCATTCATGTAATCGAATAAATCTATTGCTTTATTTTATCGTAATGAAATTCTCGTTGAGCATGGCATTAAAAACGACAATTAATTAAAAGAGGATACCAGAGGCATTGGACGTATTGTTGACAATCCGCGCGCTCTAATTAAAAAAGTTTCCAATGAGGCACTTGAACTAAATTTAGCCGTAATCAAATAAATGAGAGATGAATGAAACGAGTAAATTGATGAATGGAAACAACTGCGTGGATATAACGAGGAGACTTGCATTAGAGTCGGTCATAAAAGCAGCAGAACGAAACAGCAAGTTTGTTTGATTAATTTTAATTAAGTCTAAGTAGTGACGGAATTAGATTTATCTGGGAATACTGGATGATGAATTTAATTTCCATTTGTTTTGTGAAATTTAAGCTCGCGTCCATCTGTTGAGAAAGGAAAACGACAATATAAATTTGTTTTGAATGATAATGGAATTATCGTTGCGAATTATTTCCGACGAAGCTGACTTAATCCATATCCACGACAGTGTTTAGAAAGTAAATTAAGTTTGAAATTAAACGAAGAATATGTCAAATAGGTCGATTTTTTAGTGTCCACTAATAAGTAAATTACTAACTTCGAAATTTTCTTACTTTATGAAGTCGTCATGATTCGTGGCATATTTTAGTATAGAAGAATAATTGAAGGAAGTAAGAAATAAAATGTGATCGACAAAAAGTAATCAATTTGGTGAATGTGAGACGTAAGGGAAGAGGCGGAAGTAGTAAAAGAATATGAAAATGTATAATTAGGTAGAAGAAAATGAAATAAAAGTAAAGAGATGAACGGATATATCTGCAGGAAAGAATTTGCTAAAGCAGGAATGGATGGGGGAGTATTGCAGATAAAAGGCGAGCTGTATGCTAACCCTGAAGGTAATAGTGGTATTTGAGTATTTATATTTGTAATAAAATTAAAGCCACTACAAATAGGATCGCCAGTTGCCCCCAGTGCAATTTTAATATCTCCTGACTATAAATTTGAGAGAAAATGAATGCATAAGCAGTTTGCTCGTAAATAATAAATATCCTCAGATGCAAGTGCTACCGGTGGGAATATATAGGTTAATGGGACAGATACTTTGCCACCTGTGTATGCTCGGAATCGTCTATTTCACTGCAAAATATCCCAACCACCGCATGAACGAATCATTTTTCCAATAGAGCCAGATCTTCTAGTCCTCCATTTATTTAGCATATTTTCGTGCTTCGAACCTCTCGAGTTGAAAGTTGGCGGTGATATTTTTTGGCGAAAACCTGTTTAATTCAGAAGACCTTAGTACCCCTTGTGGCTTCTTACAATAGCCTGAGATTTAGACATTACCTGTGTGATAACGTAAAAGGCGGAATAAGTGGTTGTTAATGGAGGTGAACTATTGTACATTGACGGAATTCGCATCTATTTACTTTGAAGCCTAAATATCGTTGTTGAAGAAAACGGTTAGGATAAAATTTCAGAGTTGTGCCAAAATAATTCCCTCGCATGCAACATTGGGCACGCAAGCCTACTAGGTTCGCCAACCCCATCATAATCCAACGGCAACTCCTCAACTGAAGATGATGCCACCAACCCTCAATTCTGCTCATCTCTTCCTCACGCCGTACGCAAAGATTTCCTCTTGCTCTTTATGTGCTGGGAGTCATTTTTAGTGTTTTTTCCGATAATGTAGTTTAAGGCGCTCATAATAATGGCTAGCCTTTCCAAAAGTCTTTTATCGTCAGTCTTTGATGGGAAAAATCGACTGCTTTATAATCCGCCATCGAGAAAACAATCACGCCTTATCATTTTTCGATTTTTAAACCCGATTCGTCTTATGGAAGCATGTTCAATGATTTTCCAATGTCATAACAATTTGCTAGGCGACATCCACGGGTGTAATCTTGTCCTTAACGCTTCAGCGTGGCAGAAAATCGCATACTAATGCAACTTCGCTCCAATTTAGTTTCCATTGAAGCGCTGAGTCACAACTTTTTATCGCTCCATAACTATGTAAATTCGCTTCTTTTTTTTTGAAAGGCAGTCAGCATTCACCCCTTTAACAAGAGTCGAATTTTCTTTTCAAAAAATCGTCGGTGGATTCGCGAGATTTCTTCTTTTTCGCCATTCCAAGCAGTTTTCGCTTGGCTCTCCCGGAGCAGCGAACCTTTCCGTTTTCCCCTTGGAACCAACCTTTCCAAATGCGAAAAACCCGATATATTAACGGAAAAAAATGGAATGTATGACCACGCAGAAAAAGCGTTCTATTCGTGAATCGGGAAAAGTAGAGCTAAAGGCATGGGCTATGGAAAGGTTTAAGATTTTGGAAATGAATGATTCAAGGAATGTGTATAAATGATGTTAACGATAAATTTATTTTTCATTGATATCTATAATAAACGATGACGATGATAGTAATACTTATAATATTACAATTAACAATAATTATTAATAATACTATAATAAATATAATAATANNNTTCTTCAAGGTAATTTTCCATTTAGGTGAGTTTGTGTTGGTTTTTCTTTAAAAGGACCTTTTTTTAAAGAAAAACCAACACAAACTCACCTTTTTTCTTTATCATTTCATCTTTTTTATGTACCCACAAAATTCCCGCAACCATCTTTCATTATCATCTTTTTTAAATTAATCCATTTTCATGGAATGTGTTAACAATGACGAATTATAATGGTAGTTCCTAATCTCCCCGAGCAAAGACTAGATTTCATTTATTTGTTATTTACAAATCTGGAAGGTTTACGTAGATGTTCCTCGGTGTAGGGTGGATCAGTTAGAAGAAAGAAGATCGAAATATATTTAAACTTGTGAAGCTTGGTTCATAAATATTTGTTCAAGGAAGAGGCGGTAGATATTATGCGTTCACCGTGTTACATAGGCCGGCTACGTGACGCAAGATTTAAATCAACGAAAGAGCTTCAACAATTCATTTTTCAGCGAACAATACACACAAGTTACTGAGTAAAGGTAGACGATACAGTACTTGTACTACGCGCTATATACCGGAAGGTGGCGTGCAGGTTACTTGCGTAGATGTGGAAGGTTCCACATGAATTGTTAAGTCCTTTCCTTCCACTATCATTCGGATATCAAAACATAGTTTTTTCGAAAAATTTTAATGAAGGGAACGTTTAAATTCGACGGGTTTTTTGATAAAAATTCACGGGGCTTTAAATTCCTCGGAATTCCGATAGTTTCCGTTAACGATGCTTGATTGACGCCCTCGTCCAATACAATACGTCTTCGAAAATTTGCGGGAGTTTTGCGTAGGCGGAGGGTTCTTTTCTAAGGATTAATTTCGGGTCGAAAGTGATTGATGGATTGCGTGGAGTTTGAACTCGCGGTGTCTGCCGTGGACGGGATATATGGCTCCCAAAATCGTCTATCTCATGCGAAGTGCATTGGCCCGGATGATTTGTGCGATGGAGTGTAAGTATAGCGATCCCTTCAAATGGAAAACCATTTTTCGAAAATTCACGGGCTCTTTACTATTGAAGATTCCCACGGTCGGAAGAACTGCGTGGTTCTACACGTACTAAAAAGCATATCTTAATACAACAAGCACAACTAGCAAAGAAGATTACAAAGGGAAACTATGTTTTCTAAATTACCCACAATCTGAACTGGCTGAGTATTATTTGTTCGTGGTGAAAATTATTATTATTATTGAACACTTTATTCGGCGAGGTTAGGCCCATGTGGGCCTCTCTTACACCTAACCTCTGAAGTCATACATTTACATAGAATTTCAGAGATTAAAAATTATATAAAAAATACATTAAAAAGTAAAGGATAGGGTTGCGGGGAAAAAACTCCTCAGCTGAAGGCTTTCAGAGAAAAACCCACGGATTCATGACTTTTTAGATTTAATCCACAAAGTAGCAAGTCTCAAAACAACACCTCCGGGTATTTCGTGCTTGTTTTTATGTGCTTGTTCGTTTGTGGTACTTGCTCTTTTGTTAGTAATAAGGTAAAGAAAGTTTTGCAAGTTGAGCCAAAACATGCCATTGATTAGCATACATAAATATTAAAGAAAGAACACTTCTACCGTTACCACAATAATATTTTATTGGACGACCATGGTTTCGACCCTTCGGTTTATCTTCATGAAGATGACCCAAAGGGTCGAAACCATGTCGAAGGGAAATATTATTGTAGTAGCGGTAGAAGTGTTCTTTCCGTATTATTTATAATGGAGTATTACCACAAAGTCGAGGCCGAATTAGTAGATTCTATGATTAGCAAACTTTGATTAAATGTGAGGTGCTCATGGGTTAAGGTGCTCTATTCATAAGTGCTCTATGTTAATTCGATTCTTTTTTTTGTGAAAGACAGTCAGCATTCGCCCCCTTAAGAAGAGTCGAATTTTCTCTTCAATGGAAAAATTTCAGGGAAATGGAGGTACTATAATTTGTAACACTTTTGCCTTGCTAATGATTCAGTTTATTCAAAACCAGTTATATCAATGAGCTGTCGTATGATTCTAAATCATTTGAGCGAATAGTATGTTTTTTAACATCAGAGATGATGAGATCATAAGTCTTGGCCGGTAGTAAGGAAGGTCGCAAGCCAAATGTCAGTCCAGAGATGGGAAATCTGAGGCCCCATAAGGCCTTTTTGGGTGCCCATTACGGCCTTTATAGCAAATTCCTGAAATTAATACACCTAATTCCTAATTAATCTTCCAAGGGACGCCAATAAAAAACAAAGTGGAAATTGAAAGGTGTAAAAAATATGGAAATGGCTGGGACTCGAATCCAGGTCTCCTACTTTCTTTTTAGACATTTTAACCATCGAAGAGACCTGGGTTCGAGTCCCAGTTATGTCGGTATTTTTAATACCTCTTATTCCTTGTGATTCAGCCGCACGGCTCTTCCGTGCTTACTAATTCACCTTTCCTTAATCCTTTTTAAGTAGAAAATGTTCCCTTACCTTTTACTCAGCAAATGAATTCCTTTTCTGCTATAAAATTTCAACATTTAACTATTTGATTGTAGGCAACGCACAACTCAAGCTGTCTTTCTTGTGAAACCATATGCTAAACGTGGCCTTCTGATGGGAAAAGGTTCCCCACCCCTGAACTTGTCCAATCGCTTGAGAATCGCCTTATTAGAGCATGACAGTTCCAGTGGTTTAAAGATACCAAAATGTATGCATTCCTCTGATTAAGTTCTCGTCATTGATATCTATCACAGTTAACGGGTCTTCAGATTATGGTAACGCGTACGCAAGGGCGATCCAAGTTAATACTGCCATCTCATCAATAAGGGTAATGAGGAGAGAGTGCGCGTAATCCAGCCCCCAGGCGTCTGGTTTAATTGGGCGCATTCATTTGTTTGAATGCTTTAGGCCGTAAAATTAATAACAGGATCGCCTTTCTCTCGAAAATCCTTGCATCTGACACTTCCACTCGGCATGAAAGTCATTTAAGCAATGGATGTGACGCGTTTCATATTCTAAAAATTCGTTAAAATATTTTGTTCTTGGGAATGCTCGATAGTTAACAGGGATTATCTTAAATTTATTACTCGTGTTTCTCACGTGATCCGTAATTTTGGATGAACCCATACCCTCCTTGTTTACTATAGTATTTGAAGTAGTCAATGGTGCGTTTTCTCAGTATACGCATGCACCTAAAGTTCTGAAAGTACCTAAAATATTTCAATGTTTCATGTCAATTTTTTAGAAATATCACATGATTTTTTATTATTGCACACAATGAGATACTTACAAAAATAGTTTAAAAAAACATAGAGATATAGTTAGTTACAAAAGTCACAAAGTTCAACAGCAAGGTCCTGAGCCAAGGAAGGCTCATCAGAAAGTGCCTGATTTATACAGTGTTAAAAAGTTATTATTTTTAAAGTGTTACAGTTGCTAAAGTTAAACAAGATTTATATTACATTATTTAGAATATTACACATTGTATAATCTACCATATTACAATATTTACAATGTTACAAATTACAT
>KZ308627.1:400912-416104 GCA_000376725.2 Ladona fulva
TAATATATTTTACCACCTGGGACCATCAACTTTAAAATGGAAAAATATTTCCACTCCCTGCCCACGAAATTGGGCTCTCGTTTCATTTTAGGATTTAGCTTTTTGACATTGACTCAAACGAAAAGTATAGAAAAAATTTCTGAATTTTCTCGGAAATTTAACACAGAGGACTGCTATTTCAAAATTTTACAGTTAAATATATCTGCGACAGCTTTCTTTCCAATTCATTTTTTCCCAATTGTAAAATTTTCATAACTTCACTCTTTTGATGTTGACAGCAAAGCTGCTCTTCGCAGACACAAAAAAGGGAGATGAGTAATATTCTGTAATCGCGATAACATAAATATTTCACGTTGTTTCTCTTCAGAGAAAATATTTAATTAATCGTAAATACCAGGTACGTGTGTATTGTCGCTGCTTAAATATAATTTTCTCTAATTTTTTCAGAAAAACAACCAGTGGATGGACGACAACAAGCTTCTTTTGATGCATCATCCAATCTACAGGTGAGTGAAAGCGTCACTTTTGCTAATTAAGTTTTGGAAATTCATCCCCAATTTCGTGTAACTGGTAGGTCCTTGGGGATCCTTCTCCAGCTTCCTAACAGCTCCAATCCCCTGTCGAGCCTTCTTCAGACTACAAGCTTTCTATCGGGATGAGATTTTTAATATCTATTAAATGCCTATGTCTTTGTACCTTGCAAGCCGCTTTTCGACGTCTGGCAGGGGTCGCATGTATCATGACGCTATTTCTGTAATCGATTACTTTCGCGTATCGTTCGCGGAAAAATGATTTCTTGAATCGATTCTTTCTAGCATCTATTTCTCTGATCTTTATCGTAGTATTTGAACGGCCTCGTAGTATCAGGACGTATTATATCAGCTACATCGCTTGTGAACGTGCTTTCTCTGAACTTATTTAGTAAATTTATCCTTTGTTTAAATATTAAATTAAAAAGTGTGCATAAACGCTTTAGAGAAAATCACGTTTATAAATATTACTTGCTCAATATCAATGGGATTTCAGTACTCAATGGAAATAGCCTAAATTAAAGTGGTGGCGATGCCTCCGAATATCAACGCAATGCAAAGATCGGGCTAACTTTTTATGTAAACTCTTAGAATTTGTGGTTCTCATGTAATGTAATAACGAAGTAAGACGTATTATTATTCACAGATTCAAAGAAACTGTTGGTTCTTCCTCACAAATTTATCGTCCTTCAAATTCCACTGAGATCCTAGGCGTACACGTTGTTAGAAATTCCCTGTATAATTATGGAGAATTGTCATTAAAAGGGTATCGTGTAGTTACTACTAAGAAAGGCCCTTGCCTGCAAAGTCTCCCAAACGGCACGAAGAAATGTTCTGGTTGGATAACTCTATGGATAGAGTAACCAACAGGCAATTGGGAGACCCGGGTTTGGATCCCGGTCCTGTCAGATTTTTTCATGTCAGATTCTCGTTGGGAATTTTCCTAGGTGCACGCCTTATCGTGTCAGTTCACCTAGACCTTTTCCTTGTGTACTACTAAAATATTAGAAGTAGTATTGTAAAAAGTTCTTCGACAAGTAAGGTCATTTCGCACATATGGGCCCCCACCTGGAATCGAGCCTGGTACCGCTTTCACCAACGGCGGACGCGCCAACTCCACTTGGCTATCAGGGATCCCTATTTACATTTTTTTACATTTTACATTTACATAAATACCCCGCAAACCGCCGTATGGCGTATGGCAGGGGGTGTTAATACACCAAAGTCCCTAGTTATTCATCCTATTTACTCGTCTAATACTATCTGGAAAAAGAGAAGCAATAATAACTTTCCGTTCGTGCATTAATTTTTTCGACGTCTGGTCTCGAAAATTGCGTTCGCTAAGCGCAGGAATCACTATGTCGCGTATTTCGTCATGTAAGTCACTACTCAGGAATTTCTCGAACAATCTGTGCCTAAACTCGAGTCTTCTATCGCCAAGAGAGTTCCAGCCGAGGGATTTAATCTTATCTGATACACTGCTGTCGAACTTGTAGTCTCCCTTAACGAAACGAGGCGCTCTACGTTGTACGCGCTCTAGTTCCAAAATCAAACTCGTGCGGATTTATTTAAAGATTCGAAAAATTCTGCTCTATGTGTGAAACATCGACGCTTAGAAAGAAGAGTATAAAAGGAGTCCCCTAGTGTTAATGTTTGTATCTTTCATTCAACGCTAATATTTTCAGTTTATCCCGTTCCAGAAAGGCTCTTCCCCTTCCTTACCGTCCCCTGATCCTGTCCATTAAATAACTTGTGCCCCCTATTTCCTGTACCTGAAGGTGCTAATACCTTTAGCGAAACCGGTCATATAATAAAAAATCTAAAATATATAATAAAATCGTGTAGAAAAATTACTGTTCTCTTTCTCTTTTGTGATATGGCTTTCCGCGAATAACGCAGAAGCTGATTTCATTCTCAGTTAATATTTTGGCAGTTTGCAACAAAGGAAGGGCTGGGTTCGAATATCAACCGACTGTTAACCATTTATCAAATTTCCTCTGCTCTTGGGGATAACCGCAACCTCGCGGAGCATCCCGAATAATCCAGATCCTGCTAATAACCTGTCTTTTGCTACACCCATTCCAAATCGGTATCGATGAAATCCCTAGTGGAAAGGTTATTTCACTCGTTCTCCCGAGACGCACCGCTCCTCAATTCTGCGAACCTTTTGTCTCGGAATCATTCCGTTCCTTTCCTTCTTATTCTCTTATGCTTGTCCATCAATCGCCGCCGCCCCTACCATTCCGATTCCCAAGAGTCTTTCCCTTCACTCTTCCCTTACCTCAGGGAAATTATTTGTTCTTCCAGCGCCCCTACGCATCTGAGTTCTATTTTCCCTTTCTCACTCTGTTTCCATTCAAGTAACTCGAAGTAACGAAACGCTAAAAGGATACCTCAGTTCTGAGGATGGCGTGAAATAGCCGATTCCGGTCATCCGAAGTTCTAAGGGTGCATTTTCCGGTGGTATTTTGCACGTAATGCTAATTATCGGCATTACATTTTATTCTGCAATTCTTTTATGTGCAATTGAAGAACGAAGTGAAAAGTAGTACTTCGTATTTTCCCCAAGTAATATATTTTACCACCTGGATTTTTCGTTCTTTTCTCGTCAGAAATTCCGAAATTTCTCTCTGTTCGTTCTTTTAACCAAAAGCAGGTGTCAAGCTTCAATATTTTCCGTGTGTTACCCTAGTTTATTCTCATCAAACTTATATATGCAATCACGTAGTACAGTAAAACTAGTGGAAAATGCGAAGTACTGATTCTCACTTCGTTATGTCTCCCACGAAGTACAGCAAGAAATGATCGATTGTAATTGAAGAACGTTAATTTTATATATACAGAACCGTAGTGACGAGATTTGTCCTCTTGGACAGTAGCTTCTGCCGTCCCGAGATAATTTTACTCGTCATAAGCTTGCGGTTTTAGAAGGAATTTAAAAGAAGAAAACCTGGATTTTTCGCAATTTCCGAATTTCTGAATTTTTCTCTGTAGGGTCAAGCTTCAATTTTTTCCGTGGTTTATCCTAGTTTATTCTCATCAAACTTATATTTGAAGTTAAGTATTACAGCGGGCTAGAGGTTTAAAAGCACTCCGTAAGCCGTGTTTCGGCAAGCGGAACTCGCGCTAAAAGACAAACGAGAAGCTCCTGATTACGAATTTCTGGGGAGTCCCAGGATGTCTTTTAGCCCGTTTCCCTTGCCGAAATACGGCTTACGGAGTGTTTTTAAACCTCTAATTCCTTGACAGTCGTGTTCCAACATTCTTTTTCTTACATATTACAGCGGGTTTAATAATTTCAACTTATTTCGCATTAATTATAGCTATATATGTACGTTGTTATAAATTCGAAAATGCTGTTTAAAAGTTGAGAGAATAATAAGATAAGGACATCATCGGGCGTTTCAATTTCTATAAATTATACCTTCTATTTCGCGCCTCCCTAAGAACTAGCGTCCAGGGTCTCTCCTATGTTCGTAAGGGCGTGTGACGATATACACACACCCACATTCGTGTAAAGATGTTGAAGAGGGAGAAACCGTGTTTTTCCACTGGAGTTTTAATCTCCGTTTCGCAAGCGTTCTTCTGAAGGTGCTTGCATCCTCACCTGAATTTTCACTTCCGCCTGAACTCACCACTTGCATCCTCATCTGAAGATGTAGATTAAATATCCAGTGCAAAAGTACGAAATTTCTCTCCTGTTGATGACGATTTTCCAACGCCGTAACCGTTGAATTCATTAAGATATTGAAATTGTTAAATATGTAGATGGAATTAAATTCAGGGAACCCTGAAATAAACTTGTATGATAAAAAGGAATGTAAATTGTAATAGTATTACTATGAATAGACATATTGGCGTTTTAAATAGCGGAAATAGTGAAAATATTTTAATGAATTGGTGTATTTTTGGGCTGGGTGACGGATGTGTTGTGATATTGTATTTCTGTAGCAGGGAGATGTGTTTGTAGTGGTGGTGTATTCTTGTAACCTGAAAATGCATATACATTTTATAGTGTGTGTTGTGTGGCTTGACGATGGTTGTTCTGTTGTGGGCGGAAACGTTGTGTTATTGAAATCATCATTGTATATTTTTCCGTATAATTGTATTGTCTAGCATTATAATTGTAGAATGGAAGATTAGTAATAAGTTACCGCCGGATTATAGATATCGATATAATGATAATAATAAAGCAATGGTATCATTTGCTAGACAGCATAGTAACAACCAATTACGTATAATCAATTCCCTTTGAGCTGAAGTTTCTTCACCCTCCCTTTCTCCTCTTGGCAACCCCTCTTTTATAATCCCTCCCACGTTGCCCATTAATTTTCCAAATAAATCACAAAATGCGAACACGGTAGGAAACTATTTAATCCCCCTTTATAGTCTCGCTGGATGTGTTGTTAAGCCGGTCGCCATAAAGCTCGGACCGCAACTTTTCCTAACTTAAGGCTTCGTCATTTCGACCCTTCCTCCCATTTTTCCTCATTTTTGCACTCTGAACCCTTTTACCGTCGATGGAATATCGCGTTATTTGGAAATAAATTCCAAGAAACAAAGGGGAAAGGGGCCTTTTGAGAGTCCCTTTCTTGCTCGAATTAACAAAGCCGCCTCCTCGCCTCGTAAGTCGGTTGCTGCAGACATTGTAGCCTTCGCTATGTACCCGGAAATTGAAAACCGCTTGGATGTAATGCTCCTATTAAACACAGTATGTGTTGAGAATTTTTCTACAAGTTTTCGTATTTAAGAAAGCTACATGCAGTCAGATATTAGTCCCGATTTACGATCCTCCATTTAATTGGTTCTATAAAATTCACGGGAATTTATATTAGATTCCTGCCACTCGGTTGGCCCACAAGGCTCAAATATATCTAAGAAACGCATTTTCGTTTATTTGTGGATGACAAATGACACCTTCTATATCGATCGACAATTTCTTTGTTTTCTCCTGCCTTAACCATTGCATCCTACCTTTCATGACTCACCTTACACGTCCATCACCTATCACAGATTTGACGCACCCACTTTCTCTGCCACCGTTTTACATCCTCAATTGAAATCCTTTCCTTTCCGGTTTAGCATAATTTGTTTGTCTTTTTCCATTCTATCTGCTGCCATCTATCATTTGTTTTCCTTTTTTCTTATCGTTCACTTTTCAAATTTACAAACAAATAACTCGAGGCTTAGACTTTAGATAAAGGATTTTAACGGTCTTTTTCTAATTATCCTTTTCACGACTAACTTCGCGAGTTCATGCCCCTTCCCTTGATTTCATTTGCCCTAAACTTTCGTCTAACCACTCGTGCACTCTTTCAATTATATTTGAATCTTTAAATAACTATATTCTCTACATCTGTGTTTCTCACATTTATATTAAAAATATAAATGTGAGAAATAAATTCTTTAATAGGTGTATTATTTATATTTGCATTTTTAACATCTGTAGTTAATATTAGTATGTATTGTATTTTCATTTTTATCACCTTATTTTCAAAATCTATATTTTTATTGATTTTTAATATTGCGTATATCTAGATGATTTGGCGTTACTTTGGTATCCTTCCTTATATTCTTTTTGTATAGGTTAAATAGAAAATGAAACTTCATAGTCTTAATTTTCGTCTAAAAAGTCATCTGTATGTTTATTTATTTCTTTAATGATAAAATGTTGCAATTTGGTCGGAAATCGAAATTATTGTTAATCGTAACGATAATGTGTTTCTTTACATGAGTTATTTGAACCCTTCTTCTAATTCTTAAATTCTTTCTTTTGTTCATTAACAAAACTTCCCTTCGTAATTTTACAATATGACCTATGTTTCTTCATCTTTATCTCACTATCTTTAATGTTCACCTTTCAAAACCTTCTTCTTTCCCGGTCGTTCGTGTTAAGTGTTCATCCTATTTCCGGCTACTGTTAATAATCCTATTAACTGATTAATGAAATTCAGAACCTGAAATTCACCATCTTTATCATTCATAAATTAATCCATTAAAATGTTACAGAATAGTTATTATCGAGTTACATCATTTTTGTAATTATTTCAATTCTTTCAAATTCAATTTCCACATGAAATATCCTAATTCATTCTATTCTTTCGTGATTTCCCTGTTAAGGCTGAAATGTTTTTTATTGACCGAATTAAAAATAATGTCAAACAAAGCAATATGGTTTGTTTTCAGAATACAATTAACAATCAATACGTCATTTATACGTATAAATAATTATTTTTATTTAATATAATTTGAGGTTATTCTCTGATTACAATGTAAATTGTGATGTTTGCTTTTACCTCGAGTCTTGACGCGTAAAATACGCATGAATAGTCTCGTTAATGGCGGAATTTGATGTTCCATTGCCATTTATTCGCACGATGCCGTCTAATTCCATTATCCAATTGGAGCTTCCTTAATTGGGTTGACATTGTGTCATTTTTTGATTGATAATCGGAGCCTGTCTAGGAATCGGTTCATTCGATTTTATAGACGGATTCAGTTATAACAAAAATATCGAACTTTTGAAGCATTCATCGGAAACAATTGCGAGCAAATAATCAATGGAATATTATTAAACCAGCAATAGCCTACTTACATCAGTGGTAAGATGGAAAATATTTCTGTATTTTGCGGAAGAATGGTACTTCATTCTAGATAGAAATATATTTTCCTTTTTATATAAGGACTAACTGATTCTTGTTCGGAAACTTTTAAAAATTTAGATATTTTTTCGTGATTTATTGAGATTGAAGCTTTCACATGTTGACGGCTGTCTGTAAGTTAAACTTGTAAATAAAATTCGCTGTCTCTTTGCTGGAAGATCTATTTACCTTTTCTCTTTATTCCGAATCTGTTTTAATTTGGTCAAGATTGATTTTTATAGCTGAACTAGCTGCATTGACCTTCATCTGCTTCTACGGTGGAACGAGTCACGTACAGACAAATATTTGGTATTCCTCAGTTTCATTTGCGTGGGATGTATTTTTCTTGCTCGACTGAGCCGTGTATCCTAGTTAGCAGATTTTAATCAATTTTCTGTACAAATTCAATTGTACATACATACACAGACTTCTCGTTACAGTGCACGAGTTCAAATATGTCTCACTTTCGTCTTTTTAATTTCAGTTATCTATTCTGGCTTTACTTCATCTTTATCTATTGGGTATTCCACATAATTCTCTGTCTTTTACCCATGGCCATTCTATTCGTTTCTTTTTATGTCTAAAAAAATGTGACATTTTCTCTGTAATATTCTCCATTTTGACTAAGCAGTTTACACTCCACTAATTCCTTTAAAGATCTATTTTGTCACTTCATTTTTCTACTACCTTCTCCTATAAACATTCATTTAAATCTATAGATTTATCCTGCGGGCCTCCTTAACAAGTGGAATATCTTTTTTATTAATTTCTTTGTTTCAAAACTATCGTAAACTCCTGCCAGAAATTTCTTCTTCCTTTTGATAGCTATATGCATTTCTATGAGATAAAATTGCTAAGTTAAAGACACGAGGAACGGTTAATATTTTAATTTTGTTAATCATAATTTTTGCAGCCTCTTCACTCACAATCAGTGAACTTTTCAATGCAGGCTTGATTTTTTCCTTTTATTTTCGACATTTCCTGCTTTCATATTTCGATTCAAACTTGATTTTAAAACATTTTTAAGCACGGTGATATGGCGAAAAAATTCAAATCGGCAGCGCGATTTTTCGCCCTATGGAAGGACATCTGCGGAATATTTTTTTTTAGAGTTGGTATAAGTAAAATAGTGAGTAGCAAAGATGAATACAGTTTCCACCCGTCAGCGGGTCCGAGAGCTAATGGGGACCTTGAAGTTTAAAGATACATAGACCCTTTATAGGCGAGGTTAGGCCCATGTGGGCCTCCGTTCCCCCTATCCTCGTATGACATCTTGATATGTAGAAAATATATTTATAACGAAAAGAAAGATTACGGTGTGGGAAAAAATCATTGCAACTGAAGGTTGACAAAGAAAACTCCCTCGTTGCGGGAAAACACCCACAGAGAAGGGGGGAGAAGAAACCCGCGAAAGGCGGGTAAAGATCGGCTAGAATCCGAATTTTTACGAGTGAGGTTGATTCGAAAAAACTTTCCATGTGGTTGACTGCCATACGACACCGAAAGTCACCGCATCGGATACGAACCCGAGTCCTTAGAGTTAGTTTTGAACGGACGATGACGCACGGTTAGGATTCGAACTGTTTTCTCCGTTGACCTTGGCTAAAGACGCGATTTTGAATCTAGATAAACAAGACCTTTTCACCGGCTCATTGCTGCAGTTAGATTTGGCTTAGCAGCGTAAATACTTAAATTTTATATGAATTTTTTTTACGCGTGACGTAACCTTGTTCAGCATGTATAAGGATTTAGTAAAGAAAAGTTAGTTACTTAGATTCATTTTAATTTTCCATACTTAAAGTATCTATCCATACTTAAGTTACTTGTGTGGTATGATAGATATCTTTTTTCATTCATTGTGAATTAATAGTTATCTTTACATTACATATATATATGTAATTAATTGCCTTGATTACTGAAATCAATTTTGGCAATTAGTGAGTATGGAATTACTTTGAGTATGGAATTTCACCAACTTAAACTTGTGTGAAATATGATTTACTAATACAATACTGTATTTCATTAATGATCCAATTATTATACCCATGCAAATTGTCCAGTTATAATAATTTCACGAAAGTTTTCTTAAAAACAGGATTAATTAATTATATCGCCTTTCAAAATACATGAAAAGGAAAACACACACGTGCGTTAAGATTGATTTAGATATTATATAAGGAAAAATTCTGCCCTTCCGATATAATAGGATCTAGCCATGCGCGTATCCAGGGGGCGCCTGATGGTCTTAGGCCCCCCCAAAGTTTCTGCACGTATGTATTCGACCCATAGAAATATTATTTTAACCTGGGGGTCGATTTTGTTATAGAAAGAAGATCAGTATATCACACATAGAGTTCGATTCCCGGTGGTGGCTACATGCAAAATAACTTGAGCTCTAGAAGCACTTTTAAAAATCCCACTACTACTGACACGTAGAGTTGAGAGGAGCTGAGCTGTCACGGAAGTCTAGGGAGATAATGAGAGTCCCTGAATTTACTGATAATTTAGTGATGAGTAGAATTAATCTAATCATCTTTGGTTGGTCTCCCTCCCACGCCCTAAAAGATTTAAAATTCATGAAAAGTATAAAATAAATATTTAAAAGAGTTTAGTCGCAAAAAAAATAATATGTGCAAGATACAAAGATTTTTCAAGACCTGTCAATCATTGCCGGAATCAATATTGCCTGAGGGCGGACTCAAAACTAAATTCGGTACTGCTTCCCACGTATCAGAATTGAGTTTCTCAGCCAGAAATTGAGATTCATCGGTCCAGAAATCCGTTTCTCAGTAGAACTTCTGCTTTATGTTCCACAGTTTCCAGAGTGCAGCATCTTAAACTCAGCCCTCTAAGGGGTAAACGTTTTCCCAGAAAAAGTGAAAAAGGGCTAAGCATCTTCAAGCTCCATCATCAACTTCTTCAAATGTTTCACTAGCCACCTCGAGTGTGTCGAGAGTGCTTAACGCCTTCTGCACAAATGTAATCCTCGTTTTCTTTCTGCTTCGCATTAATAATAGCTAGCGTGAGGAATGAGTCGGAAGACTTTTAATAGGAAGCTAAGGTAAAGGGGCAGTTCGCACTTGTTGGCAAGCCCTATGATTTCTCCGACGACTTGGATGCGATCCATTGTGCCGAATGCGATTCTGAAAACCCACTCGCTCTTTTGGGTTAAGTTGGAAGATCACTTTCGGAGGCCTTCTTATCTGTTGGGTAATTACAATGTAGAGAAATGTAACCTTTATGGCAAATCCAATTAGGCAAAATGTAGTCTCCAGCAAGACCATGAATATAATGGTAAAATAACCAAATAGACTTCCACGAAAATAATATAAGGCGACTAGTTTCGCTCTAGAACTGGAATGATTAGGCAATACTAACTTCCTAACCGTGAATTCTTTTTCTTTATTAGTGGACCAATATTGTATTACGAAGATTTTGTTAATTCCATGCCTGGGGATGCACAATTGCTGGTTTACAAATTCCTTTTAAATCGAAAGTTAATTCAGTGATCGAAGAGCCTTTCATAGATGTGCAATTACTAATTTCTCCACAACTATTAATCAACGGGCTCCAGGATAGCCAAGTGGGCAATTCCTTCGACTCCGATGAAAGCGGTCCCGGGTTCGATTCCCGGTGGGAGCTCGAAATGACCTCAGCTGTCGAAGCGCTTTTAACGATACTAATACTACTATTAATCAGTATATTTCTAACCACTGAAGTGCTTGTTCGATGATTAGTAAACATCAAGTACTTCGTGTCGATTCCAACGACGTAATTTTAAGGTTACGATGTTGATAACGTCAAAATCTGTGCACGAATACATGAGTAGTGCATAATTTTAGAATCAAATTACAACCGTTTATGGGATTTTCAAGTACTGTCTGTTATAAATGTAAGAAATGTCAGTTTTAATTTGCGATTTTCTTTCCTATCGGAGAATCTTTCCTTGGTAAGTAGATAATCGTGAGAAAAGTTTCAAGTTTCACGAAACCTGCTAATTTTTTTAGATGTGCACTTTTTAATAGATTCCCAAGATTGGTGAGTTTGTTTTCTTCCCTAGAATGAAATTTCCCAGAATAAATCCAATTCGGTCACATTTATTTTTATCATCGTGTGTTTTTCTTTTATTTTTCTGTGATTTGGCTATCATCAACTTAAGTTTGGAGCTATAAATATTCCCTTCGTCACTGATGGTGCGATGAAATATGATGTATTCGTATCGATGGCTATTTTCATCAGATGACATAGAGAACTTAAAGCTACGAGATGTAAATTAATTACGATGAAACTTAAACGAGTAGGATATATATTTATTTTGAGTAGTAAGCTCTTCCTCATTTACTGCTATTTTATGTGCTTTTTGAAGGAAAACGTGTCAAAAGTAAGTAGATCCGGATATTGATTGATATCACGGGACTTTTCCAGCACATAGTGAATAGATATTGTCATTACCGAAAAACAGCCATTTGCTTGCTAATAATATTACAGCCCCTCCATTAGTGTAATATTCTATATTCTTACGAATAAGCTTCTGCATGGTCTCGTGTGCTTCTGTTGTCTTTTCACGAGTCTCCCTACGTTTACTCTTTTTTTCGGATCCCGTCTTTCAGCGTTTTCTTCATTTCCCCGTCATATTTTGCTCATCCAGTCAGTAATATAATGCACTCCTCGGTAATAAATTGATTTCTAATCGTCTCTTTTGGCATTTACTCGTATATTTTTCATTTTTTGAATTCCATCAATTCTTACGATCGTGTTGCTGAAACTTTATTTTTTCTGGCTTTTACTCGTAAATTTCCTGAGGTTTTGATTTCCATAAATTCTCACTATCGCGTCATCGAAGATTTATTTGGCCAATTTAATCTGAAAATGTTTGACTTATATATCTCGATGGTAAAATGTATCTTTTATATACTTTTGTCTCAGTCTTGTTCATGGCTGTGATGGTATAAAAGCTACTGAGGTATGAATCATGCTGAATATTAAGGATTAATAACACAATTAATGTTAAGGAATATTAATTAAGGATTCTTTTTATGCAAAGTTACGATAAGTGTTACTCGTAGAGTCATTAAGTTTCACTAGCGTGGGCTTGTTCTGCTTATAGCATTATGGTTCAGTTAGGAAAGCGAAGGCAAACTGCCTCACTCCTCACCTTGCCTTGTAAGCCTCATTACCCTCTCCTAGGTATTCGTAGCTGATGGTAGAGGGGATAAGATCCCAGCTGGACTTCGGGCTGAATAAATTAATAAATTACAAACTTTACAGACATATCTCGATGGTATAACATACTACAAAAACCCTGGATCTAGCTCTCAGAACACATTATTTCTGACGGAACGTGTTTATAAGTTCAGCGACCAATAGTTTTCTCCCGAGTCCCTTGCCTTCATCTATCTTTGTACCTTCCTGAACTTTGACGTCATCGGAAGCATCCCAGCTTCGGAAAAAAAACATATTAGCTTTGATGTCACCTCCACGTGGGTATTTTTTCCGAGCTGAAAACGCCTGTCCAACAAGTCGGTGAATACCTCGTTCACTTTGGCCTGAGTTATTTCCTGTCAGAGTCCCAAGGACGCCGCCATGCTAGACCCAGATCTTTCTTTCACATCCTCCTATTCTTAAATTAAATTTTCTTCTCTATTTCAGGATATTCTACGTCTCCCATGATTCTCAGGATCTCAAGATCTTCAGCTACATCGCCAGGGACGGGGCGAGCAACGTCTTCAAATGCAACGTCTTCAAGTCAAACAAAAAGGTAGGGTGACGTTTTCCATTTCCGATTACAGCATTTGTATCTCTATATCCGCTTTGGTAAGCTTGCGCGTTTCCGTAAAATAGTCCACGAATTTGTTGTATGTACTTATTTTAGGTTCTATCTTATTATAAAATTTTAGCGAATATTGATTCCAGGATTTACTTTTCCGAAAATTGTAGATCCATAATAGGAATATCTCGATAATCCCGAAAGTCGACGAAATTATGATGTCGATAATTTTTTCATTGAATTGATCATTGAATTTTAAAATTCCAGCTGAAAGTGGAAAAAGGTTGAATTTACTATGAATAGAATCATAGGAGTTTTATTCTAGCATCATAATCGACGAAGCTTCTCAATTAATACAAAAGAGTTCGAGAAAAGCTACAAAAAGCGAGCAAACTAACCGTTGAAAAATCCAACCAGGTTAGGGTTCTCAGTGGTTCCGCTTTGCATGTATTGTTCTCAAATACGTATTTCGGCAGCTACGTTGCCATCTTCGGGAGAGGAGAATAACTCAGGCTTTTCTCTATTGTCTTACCACAGCCGTATTCCTTTTCCTCATAGATTCTCAATTAATGACAAAAATAGAATTTTATGATTTGAGAAACGCAAGCGGATCCCCTAAGATATTCCAGCCATGATCCTCGATTAATTCTTCTTGATTTTACCGGAAAATCACTGTTAATGATGTAAGCAAATTTCGCTTCTGAAACATCTTGTGCTTACTGCCGATGGCTCAACCTTTCACTGCTTCGAAATGGAGCCTGAACGTTACTGTGGAACTAAATGGCTCCACGGGACATTATATTTCCATATATTAGAGTCATATATACATTAACTCGGGCATTGTGAGAGTTAGTAAAATATAATCTGCAGGTTATCCAGGAATTTTTGTGTAATTATTTACGATACCTTCTAAATTATGAAGGCTAATATACAAAAAGAACATCGACCCTTCATATCGCTTGATTCCTATGGTTAGAATTTCATTCAGATAGGATACAGAGGCGTCTGCATTGTTTCCAGAGAGAAGTAAAAGTATTGATCTTATATGCTTTTATTTCTCAATTGCATTTCTATCGTTTAAATGGTTGTTGTCGTACACCGTCCTCCATTTCTACTTCGTTGATTTTTCCACTTTAATATATCATTCAGTCATACTTTATTATTTCTACCATCAAATTATTACCTCTTACTGTGGATCGCGAACCGTATACAGCATAAAAAATGAATACCTGATTTTTTTATGCTATCTGATGGAAATTTATCTCGTCAGAAAGGCTCTTTCATATCGTCTATGGCTAAATGTTAGTCTTTTCACTTTCCTCCATTTTCGGTGGTGGTGTGCAGTGGTGTTTGATCAACACAATGTAATTCCTCTTTGACACGCGATTCTCTCGCAGGGACACCACGGCAAACGACGTCGTAAGGCGCCGTTTTTTCAACATGGAAAATTAAAGGTTACCCTCCACGTAAACACGTGTTCACATATTCCGTCCTTGGGAAGGATCACGAATGTTTGCGACGAACGAATTTACGGGAAACATGCTATTACAGAATGTGCTCCTTATCCTGCAATTCCCTACAGTATATCTTTCAAAATGTCACGGGAACAGCCCCTGGCGTGAACCTAGGGCGACCTGCTCAACAGCCAGGAGGTCTCAATCGCTGAGGGTGCCAATTTGTTTCATTAAACCTAAAAATTTAGAGAAACCGTTCAATCGACCGCTGCGGATGGAGATGGTCTTTAATTGAAGGGCAGCAGAAAACCCATAAAGCTTTTGAATCAGATAAGGCGACGTTTATTCCACGTTCGGTCGCTGAGAAATGAACGTTGGGAATAGTTGCGACGCAGTTCAGTTGACTATGAAAACTTGACAAAGATCCTAATGTGATAGAGTAGATTAAATATTAAGAATATACAAAATAAGATCGTCACTGACTTCAGTGTCTCATATCTGTGGTCATAAATGTTAAAACATGAAACGTAGTAGTAAAACGGTAACAAAATATATGTATATTTTTTAAAAACCTGTTCAATTTTTCAAAGAAATGGCTTTAATTTTACGCTTATGCTTTAAGTGATTTCCTATTAGTGATTTTAGTTCTACTCCAATAAACACGAATCAACTATTCCTAGGACTGTTTGAATTTCTTGAACAAATATTAATTTAATATTTTCTAGGTTTGTATAATTTTTCCTCATTCTATATCTAGGATATGTATACTCTTAAAGGAAAATAGTCTATTATATAAATGT
>KZ308627.1:416109-426538 GCA_000376725.2 Ladona fulva
TCGTCTTATTTCAGATATTATATTATTTTAAATAGGCTATTATCTCTTAACTACGAGGTATATAGGGCTGAAAACTCCGCTAATTCGTGTATTTTCTGTGAAACATCAATTTTATGCTATTTCATTCAATTTTCACTGTTCCAATTTTAAAGGTAAAAAAATGATTTTTATGGAATCATTTCCTCGGTAAACAAAACAGTTAAATACCTGCGCTTTCTCTTCCGTCTGTGATCCGCGACCTTTGTTTTTCCTTGTTGAATGTGGAAACTCGTTACTGATGAAAACTCGTAATGTTTTCAGGCTTCATTATCGATTTAATCATCAGCGTTGATTGCGTTTGTTCGTTGCTAACGAAACAACGTTTTCTAAGAAAATTATTTTCTTCTTGAGGAGTAAAACGCGCCCTCAGCTGGTGGTTTATCGCACCGCATTCCGCGGTCTTCCTCGCATATTTTGTTGCAGACACTGCGACTTTCAAACCAGTTTCCCTTCCGTGTTATGGTCTCCATAAGTTCATGTGCAGAAATATGTGCTACCTCAACGAGGAGACATTGACTCTATTCGTGATTGTGAAATGCTAAGAAAATGCGCGTTTTGTTGCGAAGAATTTCAATTTGAAGTGTCCATCACCCCCACCTGAATGCCGTAATGAGGTCCCCTGTAGTCATTTAAGAATCGTTTATTCCTTTAATGCATATACGAAATGTTTACTCATCATAGAGATTTCTTTGGTTATGCTATTCGTTGTGTGTGAATCTATTTTGAATGGGGGCTTCTCGACATATTTCTCCATCCAAGTTCGAATCTCGTATGATTTAAGTATCTACGTATTCTCTTGTAGGTTCGTTAATCACTAATGGCGAATTCCTTTCATTCTCTTACGTTAGGTATGTATTGTTACGTTTACGTATAGGTATTTCTGTTGCGTTTTAGAAGAATTAATAAGTTGACAAAGTAAATCAGCTACTTTTTACCACCAAGCCGAATATATTGTTTTCATTTTCTGATAATTTGTCAGATGTAGTTTAACTTTGATCAACTAGAGCTAGATATTTTCAAGAAATAAATAAATATTACTCATTTTTTAAGACTGAGCACTACGCCGTGCTTGCGCGAATTACTTACGTGTTTCTGTAAGTAAATGTGCATTCAGTTCCTCGATTAATTCTTCTTGATTTTACCGGAAAATCACTGTTAATGATGTAAGCAAATTTCGCTTCTGAAACATCTTGTGCTTACTGCCGATGGCTCAACCTTTCACTGCTTCGAAATGGAGCCTGAACGTTACTGTGGAACTAAATGGCTCCACGGGACATTATATTTCCATATATTAGAGTCATATATACATTAACTCGGGCATTGTGAGAGTTAGTAAAATATAATCTGCAGGTTATCCAGGAATTTTTGTGTAATTATTTACGATACCTTCTAAATTATGAAGGCTAATATACAAAAAGAACATCGACCCTTCATATCGCTTGATTCCTATGGTTAGAATTTCATTCAGATAGGATACAGAGGCGTCTGCATTGTTTCCAGAGAGAAGTAAAAGTATTGATCTTATATGCTTTTATTTCTCAATTGCATTTCTATCGTTTAAATGGTTGTTGTCGTACACCGTCCTCCATTTCTACTTCGTTGATTTTTCCACTTTAATATATCATTCAGTCATACTTTATTATTTCTACCATCAAATTATTACCTCTTACTGTGGATCGCGAACCGTATACAGCATAAAAAATGAATACCTGATTTTTTTATGCTATCTGATGGAAATTTATCTCGTCAGAAAGGCTCTTTCATATCGTCTATGGCTAAATGTTAGTCTTTTCACTTTCCTCCATTTTCGGTGGTGGTGTGCAGTGGTGTTTGATCAACACAATGTAATTCCTCTTTGACACGCGATTCTCTCGCAGGGACACCACGGCAAACGACGTCGTAAGGCGCCGTTTTTTCAACATGGAAAATTAAAGGTTACCCTCCACGTAAACACGTGTTCACATATTCCGTCCTTGGGAAGGATCACGAATGTTTGCGACGAACGAATTTACGGGAAACATGCTATTACAGAATGTGCTCCTTATCCTGCAATTCCCTACAGTATATCTTTCAAAATGTCACGGGAACAGCCCCTGGCGTGAACCTAGGGCGACCTGCTCAACAGCCAGGAGGTCTCAATCGCTGAGGGTGCCAATTTGTTTCATTAAACCTAAAAATTTAGAGAAACCGTTCAATCGACCGCTGCGGATGGAGATGGTCTTTAATTGAAGGGCAGCAGAAAACCCATAAAGCTTTTGAATCAGATAAGGCGACGTTTATTCCACGTTCGGTCGCTGAGAAATGAACGTTGGGAATAGTTGCGACGCAGTTCAGTTGACTATGAAAACTTGACAAAGATCCTAATGTGATAGAGTAGATTAAATATTAAGAATATACAAAATAAGATCGTCACTGACTTCAGTGTCTCATATCTGTGGTCATAAATGTTAAAACATGAAACGTAGTAGTAAAACGGTAACAAAATATATGTATATTTTTTAAAAANCATATAGTACTCAAAATCGTAATGTTATTCAGAAAATTGAACCCAGCATCCCAGTCTAGCTTCTTCCTAAATTTGAGAGAAAACTCAAAATTCTCGGTTTGTGCACAGAATGTAACAAAGTATTAAAGATCGAAATTCGAGGACTCTGACAGAAAATTCTCCGAGATTCTTCGGAAAACTTTCATCTATTCTTGCGTAGTTTAGTACTTGTACAAATCAACTACGTCTAAGACCTGAGAGATTTTAATTTACGTCGAATCAGTTGCGAAACGGAAGGCACGAATTCCATTTAAATTACACAGCTGCCTATGAAAATGGCGCAAGTCCTTCGAGCTGTTTCTTCCAAGGCAACGGGATGCCTATCCCTTTCTAAGGCATTAACGAGTGACTGTATTCCGTCTAATGCAACCTCAGCTGTGAGATACCGCGTTCCATAGCCCCCCTCTCCCCTCCCCGTAGCTGCTTCTGATCATTTTTCTTCCCCCCAGCTACCTTTCACCCTGTTGCTTTCATCTGTTACGTGGTTAAAGCCGGTCCCGTAAGATGGCGGGCCGTGGCGTAAAAATTGAAAGAGGTTCCAACCGTTGGCGGCGCTCTTATCCGGGGTGGGATTTTTTACGACGAGAAGGCGGGCATTTTGATTTTGGTTTCGGCCACATCACTCGCTGCTCTTCGTCGTTTCGTTTTGCTGATGACGTTTCTTTTAGAAGTTAATGCATCCTTATTGTGAATCACAGCAATGAGAATCACACTGTCATATTTTCATTGCCTCTCCTTCAAGATTGTGTATTTGCTGCAAATCTTGTATGGAAAGCATAGTATAAATAAATAAATAACGTCTTTATTTTGGGCGAAATTGAGACTTTAAAGTCTCCTCTTCCATTTAACCCATCGTCAACATACAAAAATGTTAAATTAATAATAATATCAAAGAGTTAAAAAGTAGATAATAACAGTTAACTTAAGTTGAATTAGGACAAAATTGGAAATATTTAGTTTTGGATTTAAAAACCTAAGTGAGGCCTAGGAAAAAAAATATCCACATATATAGTATTGGCTCATACATCAAATTAAAGGTATTTCTGTACTCTAATCATCGTATTTTTCAGTGGCATAGATCATTAAAGTCATATATAGATTAATTTGGGCATTGTGAGAGTTAGTAAAACTATATTCTGCAGGTTATCCATGAATGAGGGATACATTTAAGGAAGCTATCTCAGAGTGATGAGGCTTACAAAAATTCTGAAAATCATTCATATTGCTATTAATCAACGTAAAACTTTTGGTTTACAACGATGGGAGTGTAGAATTCAATTGTACGCGAGGACCATCACTATGCGTTGTATAAAGGGCTTGAGCAAGTAGCATATTCAAGTGATTTAAGGACAAATTCCTAAAAATCCGATAGTAGATCAAAGGTTTAGCTGTGCGGAACTTCGAAGTTGCTCATCTCGCAATTTGTTCTTCACCGATATCGATAATCTGCGGTAAGTTACTATTTTTCCGATGTAACACCTTTCTCTTGCGCTGATTACAGCAATATTTATCTCGCTGGTTTCTACAAACATATTATTGAAATCGGCCTTATCCATGGCCTTTATTTGGTAGCTTCAGGGGCGGGATTAGCATGAAAGTGTATAGGTGTGGTATATCGCAGTTTTTCCGGAATGTGAATTTTTTTATCCCGGAAATTATACGATGAATCGATTTATTTTCAATCATCTTAGCTCTTTCCGCATTCGCAGCATTTATTTAATTTTGTCAGTCGATGTTAGAACCCATATAACCAGCAGGCCGCTTCATCATCAATACCACTATCTTGTTGAAGTCTGGTGGAGTTAATTTATGGTTTTTCCTGAAATATTAATTTACCTTACAACTTCCGATATTGTATTGTATCATAACCTCGGTGTCGAAGGGATCAGCTTGGCAATACCGAGGTCCTGAGTTCGAATCCTGGACAAGGGATTGTTGTGTGCGTCTATAAAGGATTTATAATGAGAGTGGTCCCTTCGTGCCAATGCTGTTAAGGCTGTTTTCTTTCACAGATTACTTCTCTATTAAGGACTCCAAAATTTAATGTATAAGACCAAAATTTGCCCAAACAAGATAAGGAATGAGAAAAGTAATCGCAAAGGCGTTTCACTGTGTCTCGGTCTACGGAGTTTATCGCCAACGTAATGCGATTTTCAGTTCATCAAGTCATGCGGGTGGTGGTAGAAGGTAAACTTCGTTCTGAAACCTTGAAAAAATTTTCAGGGCTACTCTTTCAACTTGCCGGTGACATTCCCGCTGGGTGCTCTAAAGTTGAGAAATACGGCTTCAAAATCGGGATATGCTTTTTGTAGAAACGTATTATCATTACGAAACCGCGGCCGAAAAACATGGTCTTGCCGGAACCACCGAATCCTCCTCTTAAATTCGCAAGGTGAAGAAGTTCTAAGGGTTTTCTGGTCGATTTAGACTGCCTCTAACTTATCTATTCCTGTCGCGGCGCGGACACTACGCTAGCTTAACCCCGCTCCGAAATCCACCAGGTAGGTTCATTCCTCGAATTCCAAGAGGTTCCTCAGGGCGCAGGCCACTTTCCACGCGCCCTCAATCCCAACTCCCCCATTTGACTCCCCCATTCTTCTCCAGGAGTGGGCTTTTGTCCCCCTGGAGGGCAGGGCGGGAATTAGTCGGAGATGGGGCGGCGGAATGGATTTGATCATGGGTGGCGGTAACAGAGGCAAAAAGAACACAATTGGGCGGGACAGGTATTTGGCAATGGGACATTGGTTCCTCGTCCAATTCCCAAAATTTAGTGCGTGTCGCGAAAATAGCGGTAGTCTCCTTCGTCCTCTGCCAAAATATCGTGGGGATCTTCCAAGACACACTCCCCCCTCCACGGGGCTCATTCACACCCCCCTGCGACTTACTACCCTTACTTGTATTTATGTGTTTGTTCTCGTGCATATATTTATATTCTCTCGCGTATGTGTGAATGCACACTCAGATCGCTCGCAGCATCAGGTGATTCCGTTTGGGTTGAATATGGTCCAGATGTGCGACCGATTGCGCGGAATGGCACGTTGAAGCCGGTTGTGGTACGAAAGAGTTGCGGTCTTTCTCTGGAAGACAATCACTACCCCCTCTCTATGTCTCTCTTTTGACTATGAGCTTGAATTTTGTTTTCCATTTCCAGTTTTTTGCGAATTTATTCGCTATCACGTGGTGATTTTCGAGCGGTGAAATTAATGGTTTTCCAGGGGTAGAAATGATTAATTCCAGAGAATATCTCTGTTTATTTAGAATGACGATATGTAAACGTATAGTTCTGTGATAACAATAGGAATTCTGAGTTTATTCCGAGCCACTATGTTTACGTATTCTCATAGAAATTCATAAAGTAAGTTTATATCCATTGATTCTATTTAAACGCAAATAAATGATAAATAAGTTTTGATATTTTATTAATTTTTAGTTTTTGTTAAAACCGTTTCTTCGCTTCCTCGAGTACATGTCTGACGTCTCTGATAAACTATCTTTCCAGTAGTGGTGGTAGTATTTTTAAAAGTGCTTCGATGGCTCAGGTCATTTGCACATATGGTCCCCACTGATTTATTTCCTCTCTCCCCGGTATAGTATTCCTCGTAATTTTCTCAAACAGAGGCTAATCGCGAAAAAAACGGTCGCGTTTGTTCACTATCGATAAATTCCTTCTGCTATTACCAACTCTGGAATTAATCCGGCCCACCGAAAAGACAGATCTACAGCTTAAAAATCTCTTGTCAGTAAATGAGATTAACTATAGTTGATTGATATACCCATTCTGTATTTCCGTAATTTTTGCTTATTTGATAGAATATCCATGTTTAGCAACCTTTTGCCGTAGAATAATATGAAACAAATATCATCATTTTATCTAACTATTTCTGTTCTGACTAACATGACTTAGTAAACTTTAGAAGAGTTAGATTACCTCTCATTTGTTCTTTTTAAAACAGCAACTGCAAAAGCTAGGAAGATGGTTCTTATTACACAAGCTGTCATAAGAAATAAATCCTACAAAAGATAAAAGGGGGTTCCTTTACTTGAATGAAAGTGAAATATATAATTCTGGCTAATTAAAACAGTATATTTGACCAACATTCCCCTGGTGAAAGTTGACATGAGAGTTTCTGAACTGCCTAATATTCCCTTTCCATCTTTCACCCGTTGTATCATTTCATTTCCCATTCCTCGCTTTCGCATCCCTACAAACCATAAGCCAACTTGGAGAGAACTCCGTCTCTGTTAGATGAATCCGCTCTCTCCACACAGCACATTTCTAATATCTTCCCTACGCCTCCGTAGACCAATTCCATTCCTCTCCACTCATTTATTTCTCAAACTCTCCTTTAGTTTCTGTCTTGTTTTCTCTCCTTGCTTCATATCCTTTCATATTTCTGTGCCATTCTCTTCCTCCGCCTCCTGTTTCTTCTTTTTAATATCAATCTACGTCTCCGATACAGTTCGGGTTATAAATACGCCCTGATGGATTGAGCTCTTCATTTAATTTATTTAAGCGTTTAACACTGGGCCTAATTGGCAATCAAAACCAGCAGAAATTTTTAGATAATTATTATTATTATTTTTAGGTTAGACCGAAATGGCTTCTCTTCCACCTAACCTCTATTTTCAATCATCTTAGCTCTTTCCGTATTCACAGCACTTTTTAAAATTTTGTCAGTGTATGTTTGACCCCATATAACCAGCAGGCCGCTTCATCATCAATACCACTATCTTGATGAAGTCTGGTGGAGTTAATTTATGGTTTTTCCTGAAATATTAATTTACCTTACAACTTCCGATATTTTATTGTATCATAACCTCGGTGTCGAAAGGATCAGCTTGGCAATACCGAGGTCCTGAGTTCGAATCCTGGACAAGGGATTGTTGTGTGCGTCTATAAAGGATTTATAATGAGAGTGGTCCCTTCGTGCCAATGCTGTTAAGGCTGTTTTCTTTCACAGATTACTTCTCTATTAAGGACTCCAAAATTTAATGTATAAGACCAAAATTTGCCCAAACAAGATAAGGAATGAGAAAAGTAATCGAAAAGGCGTTTCACTGTGTCTCAGTCTACGGAGTTTATCGCCAATGTAATGCGATTTTTAGTTCATCAAGTCATGCGGGTGGTGGTAGAAGGTAAACTTCGTTCTGAAACCTTGAAAAAATTTTCAGGGCTACTCTTTCAACTTGTCGGTGACATTCCCGCTGGGTGCTCTAAATTTGAGAAATACGGCTTCAAAATCGGGATATGGTTTTTGTAGAAACGTATTATCATTACGAAACCGCGGCCGAAAAACATGGTTTTGCCGGAACCACCGAATCCTCCTCTTAAATTCGCAAGGTGAAGAAGTTCTAAGGGTTTTCTGGTCGATTTAGACTGCCTCTAACTTATCTATTCCTGTCGCGGCGCGGACACTACGCTAGCTTAACCCCGCTCCGAAATCCACCAGGTAGGTTCATTCCTCGAATTCCAAGAGGTTCCTCAGGGCGCAGGCCACTTTCCACGCGCCCTCAATCCCAACTCCCCCATTTGACTCCCCCATTCTTCTCCAGGAGTGGGCTTTTGTCCCCCTGGAGGGCAGGGCGGGAATTAGTCGGAGATGGGGCGGCGGAATGGATTTGATCATGGGTGGCGGTAACAGAGGCAAAAAGAACACAATTGGGCGGGACAGGTATTTGGCAATGGGACATTGGTTCCTCGTCCAATTCCCAAAATTTAGTGCGTGTCGCGAAAATAGCGGTAGTCTCCTTCGTCCTCTGCCAAAATATCGTGGGGATCTTCCAAGACACACTCCCCCCTCCACGGGGCTCATTCACACCCCCCTGCGACTTACTACCCTTACTTGTATTTATGTGTTTGTTCTCGTGCATATATTTATATTCTCTCGCGTATGTGTGAATGCACACTCAGATCGCTCGCAGCATCAGGTGATTCCGTTTGGGTTGAATATGGTCCAGATGTGCGACCGATTGCGCGGAATGGCACGTTGAAGCCGGTTGTGGTACGAAAGAGTTGCGGTCTTTCTCTGGAAGACAATCACTACCCCCTCTCTATGTCTCTCTTTTGACTATGAGCTTGAATTTTGTTTTCCATTTCCAGTTTTTTGCGAATTTATTCGCTATCACGTGGTGATTTTCGAGCGGTGAAATTAATGGTTTTCCAGGGGTAGAAATGATTAATTCCAGAGAATATCTCTGTTTATTTAGAATGACGATATGTAAACGTATAGTTCTGTGATAACAATAGGAATTCTGAGTTTATTCCGAGCCACTATGTTTACGTATTCTCATAGAAATTCATAAAGTAAGTTTATATCCATTGATTCTATTTAAACGCAAATAAATGATAAATAAGTTTTGATATTTTATTAATTTTTAGTTTTTGTTAAAACCGTTTCTTCGCTTCCTCGAGTACATGTCTGACGTCTCTGATAAACTATCTTTCCAGTAGTGGTGGTAGTATTTTTAAAAGTGCTTCGATGGCTCAGGTCATTTGCACATATGGTCCCCACTGATTTATTTCCTCTCTCCCCGGTATAGTATTCCTCGTAATTTTCTCAAACAGAGGCTAATCGCGAAAAAAACGGTCGCGTTTGTTCACTATCGATAAATTCCTTCTGCTATTACCAACTCTGGAATTAATCCGGCCCACCGAAAAGACAGATCTACAGCTTAAAAATCTCTTGTCAGTAAATGAGATTAACTATAGTTGATTGATATACCCATTCTGTATTTCCGTAATTTTTGCTTATTTGATAGAATATCCATGTTTAGCAACCTTTTGCCGTAGAATAATATGAAACAAATATCATCATTTTATCTAACTATTTCTGTTCTGACTAACATGACTTAGTAAACTTTAGAAGAGTTAGATTACCTCTCATTTGTTCTTTTTAAAACAGCAACTGCAAAAGCTAGGAAGATGGTTCTTATTACACAAGCTGTCATAAGAAATAAATCCTACAAAAGATAAAAGGGGGTTCCTTTACTTGAATGAAAGTGAAATATATAATTCTGGCTAATTAAAACAGTATATTTGACCAACATTCCCCTGGTGAAAGTTGACATGAGAGTTTCTGAACTGCCTAATATTCCCTTTCCATCTTTCACCCGTTGTATCATTTCATTTCCCATTCCTCGCTTTCGCATCCCTACAAACCATAAGCCAACTTGGAGAGAACTCCGTCTCTGTTAGATGAATCCGCTCTCTCCACACAGCACATTTCTAATATCTTCCCTACGCCTCCGTAGACCAATTCCATTCCTCTCCACTCATTTATTTCTCAAACTCTCCTTTAGTTTCTGTCTTGTTTTCTCTCCTTGCTTCATATCCTTTCATATTTCTGTGCCATTCTCTTCCTCCGCCTCCTGTTTCTTCTTTTTAATATCAATCTACGTCTCCGATACAGTTCGGGTTATAAATACGCCCTGATGGATTGAGCTCTTCATTTAATTTATTTAAGCGTTTAACACTGGGCCTAATTGGCAATCAAAACCAGCAGAAATTTTTAGATAATTATTATTATTATTTTTAGGTTAGACCGAAATGGCTTCTCTTCCACCTAACCTCTGAAGATTCCACATGGTATTACTAATTAAATCTAAAATACAAATTGAAAAAATCTCAACGATCTGACAAAAATGGGTACAAGAAAAATGCTGCAAAAAGTATATAAAATATAAACTAATATAAATAATTATATAACTAAATATAGGTACATAGATAATTTCGTAATTGATTATGATTCTCGTGGACGGGTGCGATAATCGGTATTGGTTTGAATGTATTGTTTTCATCGGGTGCAAGTGGATTCATTCCGTTAGATTGGGTAAATAACAAACATA
>KZ308627.1:429794-470222 GCA_000376725.2 Ladona fulva
GGTACAAGAAAAATGCTACAAAAAGTATATAAAACATAAAGTAACATAAATAATTATATAACTAAATATAGGTACATAGATAATTTCGTAATTGATTATGATTCTCGTGGACGGGTGCGATAATCGGTATTGGTTTGAATGTATTGTTTTCATCGGGTGCAAGTGGATTCATTCCGTTAGATTGGGTAAATAACAAACATATCAAATATTATCTTTATTTCCTTACATATTTCGTTTCAGACACATGCATAAATCTTTAAATACATTTCCGTTTTTACTTAAGGTATATACTCAATTTTATTTCTTCTCATCCAGTTACTTTTTAAAAAATATTTTGCCTCTTTTTAAGGATTTCGCGGAAATTTGGTATTGGATTGTCGTCAAACAGTTTCATCGCTCGCAATTTCAGAGAATTTACTGAATATTCTTCATCAATTTCAATTCATCTTCTTGAAGGTTTGTGGGTTTTCAGAACGATGCAAGAGCATAGGCCTGAACGCTTGCATCTTTCCTATTTTGGAGCCCTTGAAAATGGAATCTTTTTTTCCGAAATGCGCATAGGGATTTTCCCAGAAATTGGTATCGTTTATCTCTAAACGCGAGCTCCGCCTGCCGAAATACGGCTTACGGCTTTCAACTTGCCGGTGACATTCCCGCTGGGTGCTCTAAAGTTGAGAAATACGGCTTCAAAATCGGGATATGGTTTTTGTAGAAACGTATTATCATTACGAAACCGCGGCCGAAAAACATGGTTTTGCCGGAACCACCGAATCCTCCTCTTAAATTCGCAAGGTGAAGAAGTTCTAAGGGTTTTCTGGTCGATTTAGACTGCCTCTAACTTATCTATTCCTGTCGCGGCGCGGACACTACGCTAGCTTAACCCCGCTCCGAAATCCACCAGGTAGGTTCATTCCTCGAATTCCAAGAGGTTCCTCAGGGCGCAGGCCACTTTCCACGCGCCCTCAATCCCAACTCCCCCATTTGACTCCCCCATTCTTCTCCAGGAGTGGGCTTTTGTCCCCCTGGAGGGCAGGGCGGGAATTAGTCGGAGATGGGGCGGCGGAATGGATTTGATCATGGGTGGCGGTAACAGAGGCAAAAAGAACACAATTGGGCGGGACAGGTATTTGGCAATGGGACATTGGTTCCTCGTCCAATTCCCAAAATTTAGTGCGTGTCGCGAAAATAGCGGTAGTCTCCTTCGTCCTCTGCCAAAATATCGTGGGGATCTTCCAAGACACACTCCCCCCTCCACGGGGCTCATTCACACCCCCCTGCGACTTACTACCCTTACTTGTATTTATGTGTTTGTTCTCGTGCATATATTTATATTCTCTCGCGTATGTGTGAATGCACACTCAGATCGCTCGCAGCATCAGGTGATTCCGTTTGGGTTGAATATGGTCCAGATGTGCGACCGATTGCGCGGAATGGCACGTTGAAGCCGGTTGTGGTACGAAAGAGTTGCGGTCTTTCTCTGGAAGACAATCACTACCCCCTCTCTATGTCTCTCTTTTGACTATGAGCTTGAATTTTGTTTTCCATTTCCAGTTTTTTGCGAATTTATTCGCTATCACGTGGTGATTTTCGAGCGGTGAAATTAATGGTTTTCCAGGGGTAGAAATGATTAATTCCAGAGAATATCTCTGTTTATTTAGAATGACGATATGTAAACGTATAGTTCTGTGATAACAATAGGAATTCTGAGTTTATTCCGAGCCACTATGTTTACGTATTCTCATAGAAATTCATAAAGTAAGTTTATATCCATTGATTCTATTTAAACGCAAATAAATGATAAATAAGTTTTGATATTTTATTAATTTTTAGTTTTTGTTAAAACCGTTTCTTCGCTTCCTCGAGTACATGTCTGACGTCTCTGATAAACTATCTTTCCAGTAGTGGTGGTAGTATTTTTAAAAGTGCTTCGATGGCTCAGGTCATTTGCACATATGGTCCCCACTGATTTATTTCCTCTCTCCCCGGTATAGTATTCCTCGTAATTTTCTCAAACAGAGGCTAATCGCGAAAAAAACGGTCGCGTTTGTTCACTATCGATAAATTCCTTCTGCTATTACCAACTCTGGAATTAATCCGGCCCACCGAAAAGACAGATCTACAGCTTAAAAATCTCTTGTCAGTAAATGAGATTAACTATAGTTGATTGATATACCCATTCTGTATTTCCGTAATTTTTGCTTATTTGATAGAATATCCATGTTTAGCAACCTTTTGCCGTAGAATAATATGAAACAAATATCATCATTTTATCTAACTATTTCTGTTCTGACTAACATGACTTAGTAAACTTTAGAAGAGTTAGATTACCTCTCATTTGTTCTTTTTAAAACAGCAACTGCAAAAGCTAGGAAGATGGTTCTTATTACACAAGCTGTCATAAGAAATAAATCCTACAAAAGATAAAAGGGGGTTCCTTTACTTGAATGAAAGTGAAATATATAATTCTGGCTAATTAAAACAGTATATTTGACCAACATTCCCCTGGTGAAAGTTGACATGAGAGTTTCTGAACTGCCTAATATTCCCTTTCCATCTTTCACCCGTTGTATCATTTCATTTCCCATTCCTCGCTTTCGCATCCCTACAAACCATAAGCCAACTTGGAGAGAACTCCGTCTCTGTTAGATGAATCCGCTCTCTCCACACAGCACATTTCTAATATCTTCCCTACGCCTCCGTAGACCAATTCCATTCCTCTCCACTCATTTATTTCTCAAACTCTCCTTTAGTTTCTGTCTTGTTTTCTCTCCTTGCTTCATATCCTTTCATATTTCTGTGCCATTCTCTTCCTCCGCCTCCTGTTTCTTCTTTTTAATATCAATCTACGTCTCCGATACAGTTCGGGTTATAAATACGCCCTGATGGATTGAGCTCTTCATTTAATTTATTTAAGCGTTTAACACTGGGCCTAATTGGCAATCAAAACCAGCAGAAATTTTTAGATAATTATTATTATTATTTTTAGGTTAGACCGAAATGGCTTCTCTTCCACCTAACCTCTGAAGATTCCACATGGTATTACTAATTAAATCTAAAATACAAATTGAAAAAATCTCAACGATCTGACAAAAATGGGTACAAGAAAAATGCTGCAAAAAGTATATAAAATATAAACTAATATAAATAATTATATAACTAAATATAGGTACATAGATAATTTCGTAATTGATTATGATTCTCGTGGACGGGTGCGATAATCGGTATTGGTTTGAATGTATTGTTTTCATCGGGTGCAAGTGGATTCATTCCGTTAGATTGGGTAAATAACAAACATATCAAATATTATCTTTATTTCCTTACATATTTCGTTTCAGACACATGCATAAATCTTTAAATACATTTCCGTTTTTACTTAAGGTATATACTCAATTTTATTTCTTCTCATCCAGTTACTTTTTAAAAAATATTTTGCCTCTTTTTAAGGATTTCGCGGAAATTTGGTATTGGATTGTCGTCAAACAGTTTCATCGCTCGCAATTTCAGAGAATTTACTGAATATTCTTCATCAATTTCAATTCATCTTCTTGAAGGTTTGTGGGTTTTCAGAACGATGCTAGAGCATAGGCCTGAACGCTTGCATCTTTCCTATTTTGGAGCCCTTGAAAATGGAATCTTTTTTTCCGAAATGCGCATAGGGATTCTCCCAGAAATTGGTATCGTTTATCTCTAAACGCGAGCTCCGCCTGCCGAAATACGGCTTACGGAGTGTTTGTAAACCTATAATTCACAAACAGCCCCGTTTTAACTTTATTTTCTTTCAAAAAATGTTTTAATTACGTCATTCCACCAAGTATTGCCGGATACATTTAATTTAGTTCTTTTCTTTGTTCAATATATGTCCTCTTAGGTATCTTTTTCCAAAAACGTCCCGTCTCATCGCAGTTAAGATATAGCTATGGCAAGTAACACTCATAAACTGTATTGAGGAACAAAAAAAATAGAGTATATGTACTCCATGTATTGCTAGTATTGCAAGAATTCGTTCGTATATCAAGTCAGAATTTGTAAAAAATTTTGCTCGTCTTGCAAAACACTCGCAGACCAAGATTGGACTTTATTAATTTATCGTAGCAGTACCTAATTCAATAGAATGTTCATTATCATGTGCTGTAAACCAAAACGCATTATTATCCTTTGATACGAAACATTTTATTTTTTGCAACCCGCGCTTATTGTTTCGTGAAAAAGGCTCCAAGCTTTCACTTCGCATTGCCGCAAATTTGTTGGTATCCCCGTAGCATTTTTTGGGGGGTAAATGAGGATTTTAATGAGAACAATAGAATTTTAAAACAAACCCATTCCGAGAGATGTGTACTTTTATTAACGATGTGAAATCTGCTCACGTCCTGGATGGTCATTCTGCAAAAGTTACTCGTTTCAACCTCTCTGTCATCTTATAAAAGTTCTCCGCTGAAAGAAAAGTTTTAATTAACAACTTTTATGCTTTTCCTGTCCAAGTTCCTTTCGCAGTCGAACTCACTGAAAGGGTTATGAAAAGCAGCGCTTAATTTAACCTTTTCATTATTCCTCAGCTCTCGAATATGTTGATTGCAAGTTTTGTCTCCGTAATAAATTAAGGAGTCTTGGGTGGAATGGAAAGCCTATTTCTCATTCTTTATCTCCTTTTCGTTCCCTCCACCTTTTTCGCTTTCAATATCAACCTTATTTCGTCTCAGTCCGTGCCTCGTATTCTTCGACTACTTCATCCCATTCGGGCGGGAAAAATGAGTCCATTCGGCCATTTTCTGCGCCTCGAGATGTTCTTGAGAATTACATCCGTTATGACGATCTCATATGTTTTACGTTTTACGCTCTAATCTCTAATCTGATATATTTTACTCGCACGGAGTCTGTGATTGACGCTTAAAGTTTGCTGAATGATTTCCATTCGCAAAAAATAAGTGTCGAATGATTTCCATTCGCAAAAAATAAGTGTCGAATGATTTCCATTCGCAAAAAATAAGTGTCGAATGATTTCCATTCGCAAAAAATAAGTGTCCTGCGCAGATCTCTTTGAACATGTCCAAAAGGACCATCGCTGGAGATTTTGGCATTTTAGGTTCAATTCTTAGAACATTAGAAGAGTTTGTAAAGGAGAATTTTCGTTTTTATTGGAGGAAAGAAGCTCATTTTTTGATAAGTAAAAGAGTATGTGAAGGAATTAAAACACCAAAAACCTTCAAAAAAGCAGTTGATTCGCAACCCATAAGTTTTTTGAGCTTCTGTGCCCGATGATGGTGTAAACCAACACCGAAACCTGGTCGTGAATAAATAAAAGTATTTTGTAGACAGTATATTTTAATTTTTTAGAGCATTTCAGAATGAAGTTCCACCAGATTTCAACTGAGACTATTAACTATACGTATTTCGCTCCAAAAGGAAGCCTCATCAGGGGTAGAGAATGAGTTCATGTTGAGAATGACATCAGTGTTCATTTCCATTCTAAATAAACGATTCCAATTAATTTTATCACCCTTAGTTGCCCATTTATAATAATACGATAATAGTAATAAAACGTCTTTTTTGGGGCAAGATTGAGACTAGACAGTATATTCTTACATCTAACCCTTCGTCATTCAGAGTATGAAAGAAAGAGACAGCATGAAAAAAAAAGAGCACTGAAGAAAAGTACTTTTTACTTTTACTTGGGTTTAAAAACCTAAGTTAGTGCTTAGGTAAAATAACCTCGGGAAAACGCCCACAAGAACGGGGGTGTGAAAAAACTTCGAAACCAACAGATAGTTAGCTAAATTTAAGGAGAAGGCAGTTTAAAGAGATCTGAAAGGCGAAACAAGAACAATTTACAAAGCTAATGCAGATGGAAATAACCTTGCATAATAAACAGAGTACATTCTGAATTATCTGAAAGGGAAAAACAGAACAATTTCAGAAATTACAATCACAAAAAAGAATCTGTTACAAAAAAAACAGAAAAACAAAACAAAACTCACTATTTTCTAGATAGATATTTATAACAACTGCTAGAAATATGTTGACATAAAGAATAAGCGAAAGAAATTCAGAATTACCTGAAATATAAAAAAGAAAAAGCAAAAAGTACACTTTACAAAGACACAAACAAAAATACACTGAAAACCATTTCAGTCGCTAGTGGTTACAATATAAATCTTCTGAAAATGATCTAAGCTACTTTATAATTATCTATTTATGTACATGTACAAGGGACAGCGGGCCAAAACCGGATATAGGAATAGAAGTCAGAAAGGTTTTTCTAACAGAAAGGGATGTGAATGTGTTGGGCCAAGGTTTCGTGCTTTCATATTACATTTATGAGCAAGACTAAGTCCATGTTCACTTCTCTTCCACCTTACTCGTGAGATAATTGGACCAAATGTTTTTAGAATCCGTATATATAAGTAAAAGTACTCAACAAAAACTTTGTTTGTGGGATATAATCTCCACCGCTGAAGGTTGATAGAGATAAAAATCACGCTGTTGGAAGACATCCACACAAAGAGGGACCTTTTTTTTGCTTCAGGAAAAGAAGAGGTTGCTTCTGAGGTTGAGACAAAAAATTAGGAATTCCCGTAAAACAGCCCCTGCCAAAACATTAACAACTTCCTGCAAGAGTGTGAATTTTGCCCACTCCTGGTTTAATCCATCTCTCCAGAGCTCTCTCTTTTTCAACGACGATGGAGAGACACATTTCGAGGAACATCCTAGCTCTTCTCGATTGTGGCCCCCACAATACGTCGCCCATCGCTCTTTCTCACCTTTCCCACGTCTCTTCCGCTCTATTTTCCTCTCGCACAAGGAGAGAAACGCTCCGGTAATCTTAAGACAAGATACATCTTCGTATATTACCCATCAGACCCTCGCCCCCGCCGCGAACAAATTCCTAACGGGCCAGAACCCCCGCGTGACAGCTCTTCACGTCTCGTTGCTACCTATTTTCTCCCTTCCTACTTTCGTTTTCGCTCAATTTTTGTTTCGTATCTCTATTTAATCTTGGATTTTCAATGGGATGATCATACTTTGCAGTGTATCCGAGGATTCGGTCATATTACATTCTCAGTATTTTTTTCTCTACAGAAGTCAGGTGGAGGTACAAATTGACTTTCAACAGCTGCACGTAGAACTAATCACTACGTCAACACACGTTAAAATGACGTATGCATCTTCTAAATAAATTTACCCGCAAAACATACAAAAGTATTTAAATGTGATGTACGATATAATCGTATTGTTCGACTACAAAAGGGTGGACCAGCCAAATGGACAACGCGTTCTTCGCGGTCCACGCGAGTGTGCTTCGGTGAAAGCAGTCCCGGGTTCGATTCCCGGTGGGAACCTACGTGCGAAATTACCTTAACTGTCGAAGCACTGTTAGCAATAATGATACTACTCGACTGCAAGAATTATCCCTCACAGACATATAATGCAAAAAAAACTCTTACTATAAACTTTTACTATACCACAAGAAAATAAATTACACGACCATGAGCTACATCTTCTTTGCTATGAAACCGTGTTCGTGTAATTTATTTTCTTGCCTTGTTGTCTAGTAAACGCTTCTAATCAAGGAGTTTTTTTTGCATTAATGATTACCACAAGGTTACGCCTACGACTGTATCGTTTCCATGTAATGCAAGTTTTTTCAAGGTTTCTGATAACCTTTCTTTCTCAGCTTTGTGGCAATCTCGGGTACTAGTAATTACCTCCGTAACTCACTAGGAATCCTTTCTTTCGTTTGAATCAAATCAGCTGCAATCCCTGTTGTCCAAATTTTCAGCGCAAGTAATGTTGTATCGTGCTCCATCCGTTCCTTTGCAAGATTGAGGACTTGTAGGGAGTATTACTTGCGAGATGTTGCAGAAAATGATCAAACTCATAAATTACGTCATTTGATAGTGACCGTAATGACAGTCATACATGATTTTGATATACGTAAAGTAGCGATTTTAATTTAAAACATCGATCGCATTCGATGATTATGTATTTCTAACTTTTTGATCATCCCGAACCTGCGTGCAAAACAGTAACCCAAGTCGGCATGATTTTCTTTCTTAGATCGCGAAAGAGTTTAGGTGAATCACTCTTAGATTACTACGTTTCAGCCTAAAATAATAAAATGGTACAATTTATTTTAAGAATGGAGAACAATAGCTTAGCACAAGTTCCTTGTTTTCCATTCCTGTAATGGAGATCCACAAAGTTACGACTTCTAAGCTTGATTTAATTTACTTTAAATTTTTAATGACATTGTTGCTACATCAATCAAATTCTTTAATAATCATTCCCTTCTGGGAACTGTTATTAATAATAATATTACTGAGAACTACATAAGTGGGAAATGCTAACGATTTCCAGCGTTTAATGGTTAAAAATGTATGTGCATAATCATCTTAAAGCAGAAAGCCTATTAAAGATTTTTTTTTGGTATCATTGCTTTATTTTAATTCATTATCTTCTCCTTTCTGATCCTAGGGTTTATTTCTACCTCAGGTGCCTTCTTTGTTTCTCTCTCTGTGTCCATTTTAATCAAGTATACCCTATCTTCATTATTTTCCTCAAATTTCATTCTTTATAGCTCATTTTATCAACTTCTTCCCTTTCTGATCATCTCTTTCCGCCCTCATTACAACTCAGGGCTCCTTCCTTCCCACCTTAGCAACGTAGGAAGCCACTGCTGTATCCCATATGCTGCGAAAACGCACGGGTAAACATCGGAAACTATATCTCCGCCGCAGGATGCTCCAACTCTGCTCAGATTTCGCTTTTCTCGAGCGTAGGTAGTTCCCTCGGATGTTTCACCTGTGATTCTCCGAACCCTTTCTCTCATGTACTCCCACGCAATGGCCTTCTCCGAAAACTACTTACGAGAGATCTTCCTCGCCCGCTCGCAAATGTGATTTCTCTTTGTATAATCTGCCTGTGCAGTTATTAGCCCGAAGTCTGGTTGTATCATCGCTGCTTCCTCCATTGGTAAACAAAAGATTAAAGTGTTTTGAGAGGGGATGAGGCTACTAGTCAAGATGAGGATTTAGTTTGCTATTGCTTTCCTCTCAATTTCAAACCAAATTGAATTATCTTTAAGCATTACTGATGTAGTAGTATCTTTTAAAGTGCTTCGATAGCTGAGATCTTTTCGTACAATTGCAACCCCACGGAATCGAACTTGGGACCGCTTTCACCAAAGTCGAACGTACTATCCACTTAGTTACCCAGGAGCCCAGCATTACTCATGCTGGGGAAGTTTTCTTATTGCCACAGCTATGATCAATCACTAGAAAAGAATGAAAGATACATATTTATGTAAGTACCCTGCAAGCCGCCTTTCGGCGTGTGGCAGGGGGTGCATGCACCATGACTCTATTTCCCTAATCGATTACTTTCGCGTATAGTTCGCGGAAAAAAATGAGTTCTTGAATCGAGTTGTTCTAGCATCTACGAGTATTTCCCTGATCTTTCTCGCAGTATCGGGACGGCCTATGTAACATGATGAACGCATTATATCGGCTACATAATCTCTGAACGTGCTTTCTCTGAATTTATCCAGTAAATTAATCCTTTGTTGAAATCTTCTAACTTCTAAAGATCCCAATCTTGCGTCCTGATGCATATGAGTGACACTCACAGATTTATCGTAGCAATTCTCCACAAAACGTATCACCTTTAGCTGCAACTTTTATAATTCTCGAATACAACACTTATCGGTAGGGTCCCATAACCTACAGATAAATATTCTACATCCTGTATGACAAAAGAATGAAAGTTGCCATTCATCAAGATATGGTTGCGAGAGTTCTATTACTATGACATTTTTATTTTTATGTCCTTCGAAAAAATGTGTATTAATCACTGGAAATTGTCTCTCAAGAAGAAATCACTGAAGCCCATGAAGCGCATTGCTTAACCTTGAAATGTGCATTGAAAGGTTGAACATTTTAAAATTGATAGGCTACTATAAATTCCTTGTGAAGAATCTCAACAGGAGAAGATGGAAAGATGATGAAAGCTATTGAGCGTCTCCTCTCCCAACTAAGTTACGAAAGTCTCAGCTCTTCTGTATCTCAGTCACAGAAATCCTTTTCTTTCTCGTTCTACATTTTTTACGTCATATGTGTCTCCCAAAAAATGTTACTCGTCCCATTCTTTTCTCTTCCCTCCACTTTTCCTTCCTTCCATCCTCGTCTTTTCTCCCCTTCCTCTTATTCCACGATGGTTCCTTGATGTTTCCTCATGACTTCCCTCCATATCTTGTTTCCTTCCATTCCATTTCCTTTTAATCCAACGTAGCCGTACGGCGTAGTTGATCCTATTTTTACCCATTTCTGGGAACCCTTATTCCATCTGCATTGGTAATGATTTTTTCGTTTGTTAAGTTTCCCTGGCGTGCAACCATTCGCGCAAAGTTATACCTTATTCTGCCAAAACTCTGCTGAGAAGCTCGGCTTCGCTAAGAGAATAGTCGGTCCGAACGAAGAAAAAGTTCGCGAGCGATGTAATTTCGCGTTAGTTAGACATCATCTTGAGTATGCATGTAGTATATGGGACTCTGCCGATAAGTGTTGTATTCGAGAATTATAAAAGTTGCAGCGAAAGGCGATACGTTTTGTGAAGAATCGCTACGATAAAACAGTGAGCGTCACTCAGATGCTTCAGGACGCAAAATGGGGATCTTTAGAAGTTAGAAGATTTCAACAAAGGATTAATTTACTGGATAAATTCAGAGAAAGCACGTTCCGAGATGATGTAGCCGATATAATGCGTCCTCCATGTTACATAAGCTGTTCCGATACTACGAGACAGATCAGGGAAATAGATGCTAGAACGAATCGATTCATTAATTCATTTTTCCGCGAACGATATGCGAAAGTAATCGATCAGGATAATAGAGTCATGGTACATCCACCCCCTGCCACACGCTGAAAGGTGGCTTGCAGGATACGTATATAGACATGGACAATAATTTATTGATATTACTGATTTATATCAGCTGTACTGTATCTTCATGAATAGAAGAGATTCTTTTGTAGTATTGGAATTTTTTTTAATTTAATTGCGACGGCATTAGCACTTACTATCAGTTTTTGCGTATTTAGTTTACAGCAGTTATTGAGGCCTTTGTGAGAATGGGTAACACATAAATTGGAAGGGAACGAAAAGGAAAACGGCATTCGCGTTTTTTTTTAATCTCCGAAAAAGGGAGATTTGGGTTCGATCCCGGTCACGAGACCTTTCCATTATGACAGATGTGGTAAATATTAAAAGAAAGTGCAACGCAATAACGTTTTACTATAATTTTGATGAATTTTTGTAGCACAGCATTCATAGCATTTGATTTTTTATATGCATTTAATCGCTCAAGTTCGGCGTATTTCGCGATTACTCCAACGCCAAGGGTGTTAAGTAAGTTCAGTTGTAAGTAGGTGAGCTTGGTTAGTGCACCACGAAGTTTGAGTTAACACATTAATCCGCGGCGGAAATCAAAAAGACGAGCTGTCCTAGCATCCTAGAGGGACGGATTTCAGATTTACTTCTATTTTGGTATCTTTCGCTGTCATTCTTTTCCCTTCTTTATTTATCCTCCTTCCCTCTCGTTTCTCCCTTTCTTTGTAGTTGTCTTTTCTTCCGTATCCTCCCACTATTCTTCCCGTTGACCTTTACCCGCCTTCGACGTCTCTTCCGAGCCTGCTTTCTGCACACCTATACTCCGTTCTGGATGATCCTCCGACCTCCCTCCTCTTTCTTCTTAATTTAGCTCTCGTTCCTATTATTATTGTTGTTTTTGCTATCTTTTTTGCCATATGTCTCTTCCTCTCTGTTTTGGGAACAAAGCCCTTTTCTTTTCTAAGGCAGAGAGTGTCTCCGGACCATGAAGGGAGATCCATCTCCAGCGGACCGACATTAATTCGCAGACCTCCTAAGCGTGATTATTCTTATTATGAACGACGTTACAAGTGGGCTTATAGTTAACGTAGATTACGAAGAGATAAAAATAAATTTACAACAAGGGCGGGTTCAGTGTTTTACCCCCAGAGGCCAGCATTAGCTATAATTAAGATGTTACGGGTCGCAGTAATGTATTTCGCTGCATCTTCAGCAGCTAATAATTCGTTTGAAATCATTGGTTCCATCGTTTTATTAGATTAATAATTAAAGTGAGTTGGTAATTCACAGTTCGCGGATTTATCCTAAATTAGCTTTAATTTCTTAAAAGATTTCAGGTGAAAGATAGTTATGAATCTTTCACGAGAGAATCAGATAGCCCGCATGAACTTAGGTAAATGGCTGCATACATATCGTGGGTCACTATTATACTACAATACCGAATGCGAATACGATATAATGTGTAATGCGATATATACGTAATATATTTTTACGTTTTTTCCCGGCTTAATGTTCATTTTCACTCAGTCAAATCACAGATATCAATAAGTACCGATTATAACTAAAAATATAACAATTCGGCAAAATTTTTTAATATTCTCAAGAGTAATTTCAGGACTAATGATTATCTTTCCACATTCTTCCTTCGTAGGCCCTTCCGTTCGACAATACTAAACTCTCCATTCCACTTCACGTCGTCTTCCTATAATTAAACGGTCTTTAGTGTACCTCCTATTTTATTTGTACCATTTTCTTACCTCCATTCTCATTCATTCTATCAATTTATATAATTTCATTAATCCTTAATATTCATTTATATCTTTTAAATAAAAATACAACTGGTATATTTTACTATATTCCTTCATATAATTTTCTTTTTTAAATGCAGTTTTTGTCGACTGAACACTTTCCTGTAGATTTTCACAGCTGTTAATTCATTGTTAAGTCCTTCTACTATTTAAGGACTTCTTAAATAAGTTATTGAATTACACATTTTTTCGCTCCAACCCCTTCCATCTGTACATCAACCGGTATTCATTCACGTATACAAATACTATGCATATGAAGAGGTAAATGTATATAGTCATTAATTTAAGTCATTAAACATGTCTCTAAGATGGGAATTCGTTCTTTGTAGAATATCATCGCTGAGGATTTTGTATCTTTGTTTGACTAGGTCTAGAGAAGCTTCTTTCTACCTCAGAATTTCACCTCTCACGTTAATCAAAATGCAAATTCTGTTTTCGTCGTACCGAGTTTGCCATTTCAACTCCCCTTTTTGCACCGAGATTTTTGGTGGAACAGCGTGGGTGAAGGGAAAAATTTCTCAATTGGGCCGAACTCTGTCTCAGTTTGTTTGATTCTGCCCGCGTTTAGTTAATGAAGAGACACGTTAGTCGGCTTACTTCGGAACCCGACAGGGATTTCGGTGTAAGATAAAGGTTCTGAGAGAATTTGGAAGATTGGTGCTCTTTTTCAAATGTTTCCATCCCTGAGTCCCGTAAAATAAGTAATATTGCGTGGAATCTTGTTTAGATTCCTTGTTAGTCCTTAGGAGTTCCTACTAAATGTGCTAATAAAAGGATTTTCAGCATTTTTGGTTGGATGAATATCAAATCTGCGAAATTTTGAATTTCCTTTCTCGATTCTACTTCGAAATGATATATATGTATCTAAACGATTCCAGATTATTTTGCGTATAAAGCTGCCATAGTCTAAAATTCTTAATTTTACCAAATTCTAAATTAATGTTATCAGAAGTTACCGGTCGCCTGTTCATTTCTTTCGAGGAAAGGATTCCGTTCAGGAAAGTTTTCTTTCTGAAGTACGAATTGCGTAAAAAATTCTTTAAAACGACATACTCACTGACAGTTATTAAAATTCATTGGAAAAAATTCTTAAGAATTGAAATTAATTTCCTCGAGTGTCGCGTAGAAAATATTCTTGAAATACGACATTTTGACATTTTATGACTTCCATGGACGCAATTAATTTATCCCCATCCTTTGAAAGCCCTTTCTAAAATCAAAGATTCAATCTCATCCTCGCTTTAATTGAATTAATTAGAACGAAGGGAGAGGATTGCCTGTTCGCTAATTAACGGGCGTGTGCCCTTGGCATGTGTTGTCACGATTATGTTCTTTACGACGTCCGGAGCCCAAGTGCTATTTTTTCTCTCACTTTTTTTTGCAGCGTTCTTTAAACGTGTGTGATATTAATAGAAGCGTTTACACGATTCCGAGCGTAGTTAATGTCGAACTCGCGGCTTCGAGCGCTAAAGAGGTTATGCATTAATCTTACGCCTTCTTTAAATATTTAATGGAGATGGAGCCTTCTAGGGTGTAGTAAAGGTCGTCCCTCTTCCCGTTTGAATTATTAATGGGTCCATTTTCGTGAAATTTAGTTTTCGGAACTTAAAAGAGAAAAAGAACGGGTTCACATTAAACGCTATTGCTATTAAAGACGTGAAAAGTTTAACTTACAACAGCATATGGTAATATTTCCTATTGAAGGTGATGGAATTCATTCTATATGAGCTATGCCAAGGTTATCATATTTTATTTCAATGAAGCAATACACTTTGAGATTTAACACAGAAAATTCAATTACCTTCTTTGGAAGTCCTTAAATTTGACAAGTTTATCAAAAGGCCCTCATTATTATGCAATTCTAAGTTGATTTAACATTCATTTCTTCCATCTAGATATTTAAGACAAGGAGTTCAGAAAGAAAAAAATGCATGTTTCAAACTTATTCCTTATTTTGTCTTACTTTTGCCAATATTGGAACGTTACTTAATGGATTAACGTGAATGCATTGTCTCTGTTTGTTTTTCTAGGTTGTGCCATTTGAAATAACTGAATGAATCTTATGATACCGTTTATCCATCATCTTTATAGTATTCTCTAACATTATAAAAAAATAGTTTAAGCTGTAGAACTTTATTTCAAAATTACTGTCTTATAACCAAATTCATCTTTAGCATAATTTCTTGTTAATTAATTTAGTTGCCAAGTCTTCTTTAAAATGCGTCATCACAGATTGGAAATTCGAATATAAATTCATCATAGATCATAGATATTCATTATTATTCGTTTATATTACGTCTATCTTTAATATGGTTATAAATTTCGCTTTCTTTTGACTTATTTTCACATTTCAGTGTCCGAACTTCTAAATTATTTTGACAGTTCTGAGAGAATTATTTCAATCGCCCAAGTTAGCTATATTTGTTGACCATCAGGTCAACTTAGACACCTAAGACTAAACAGCTAAGTTCACATAGTTAAGTTATCCCATGAAACAGCTTTACGACCTAGAAATCTTGTAAAGCCTCCATACATTAGACATCTTCGAAAGTGTAAATGCAGACAAGGTACAGGGTAATAGAATTCCGTTGCCGTATTAATTTGAATCTTAAAGTTAGTCGCTTTCAAGGGCATAATCCACAGGCTCCGCAGTGCTTTTAGCTAGAACGTCAACTTCGACGAGAAACTTACCTGCATTGCATTCAAAATGCCTGTTTTCGTTTCAAAAACTTTCGCGTGTCCATTTCGTCAGAATTCTGCGAAGGCATCATCGAATGTCAGTTGGGCCCCACAATATGTAAAGTTTAATGCGAAAACAGTCAAGTTTATTGAATAGGAAACCGGGAACTTTCAAGTGCTTACCCCAGCTGAATATTCGATGCGAAACTCTCCCTTTAGAAGGTTTCCCTTCTCTGAAACTCATATTCTAGTTGAACATCCTGAGCTACGTCAGCGAAAGGCAGAGAGTTGAGCTCAAATGGAAAATTAATTGTTAGTGTAGTAAATCAAGAAACCTTAAAGGCTTTCCATTTCCAAATTGACAACATTTCAAATCTCGTGTGTGAGATATTTTAAGAAGTTTTAGGGGCTTTTTAACGTTTACTTCCAATAAACTTTAATTAGTCTTTATCAGCTTTTATTCAGTTTCATTATATCAAAAGAGTTTCTTGATAATCATGGAAAACGGGTAAAGGTAATCTAGCGCAAGATGGTGCGCACCCAGGAAAATCCCATGGAAGAATCGACTTGAAAAAAGTCTGACGGGACCGGGAAACTGAACCCGGGTCTCCCGATTGCCGGTCGGGTGCTCTGTCCGTTGAGCTGTCCCGGCAGAACATTTTTCCAATTGCGATTGGGAGACCCGGATTCGATTATCGCTCCCGTCAGACTTTTTTCAAGAGCATTCTTCCTTGGGATTTTCTTGAAAATGCCGACTCTTTTATAAGTTAAGGGTGTTTTTATGTTACTCTTGTTACGTTCATTTATTTCAAGATCTATACATTTTGAATGATTTATTCTCTCCATTTGATTTCACTTCTGCAAATGTTGTCAGACAAAAACACACCAAAACCTTCAAGGTTTTTGTGTAACTATTACAACCATCAGTGGACCTCATCTATCTGTTATCTATAAGTGTTATTGGAAGAGCCCAATTTTTATTTCTAACGCCAACCATTTCACTTAAGCTAACGTTCAAAAGATTTGCCCGTGTTGTATATTATCTTTAAGTCGAACGTAATCGGGAATTATCCATGTGAGAGCTAAGTTTGCAAGAATCAAATAGAAACATTTCAAAACATTTGTTGAATATTATCTTTAAGTCGGACGTAATCGGGAATTATCCATGTGAGAGCTAAGTTTACAAAATTCAAATAGAAAATTTTCTATAATGCTGTCTATGATGTACTCCATCTTTAGATTTATCGGATTATTTTTATCTTTTTTTGGAAAAAAACAACTCACGAGGAAGTTGCACTCTAGGTTACAAGATAAGAGTGTTGATTTTACATTCAGTTCTCAAGTGTAAGGAATTTTCTCATACATTTTCAACATTCTCTACTCACTCACAAATGGAATACGTTAGAGATTTGCAAGGCAAGAGGTAACATCAGTATGTGTTCCAAAGATGAATCAAGGAGTAAAATATTATAATTCTTCAACTACTTTATTGGAACATAATGTTTACATTAGGAATTCTGTTTTCAAGAAATACAGATTAAGTGAAATTTGGGGGGAAAATGGTATTTGACGAAAAGTCGTAAGACCTACTTTCAATCTTTTTCGCATCAGCTTTTCTGAAGGTTTCTCATGCAGACAGAGATAAGTAAGAGTGAACACGGATTACTGTATTCCTTGAATTTTGTGCATATTTAAGATTTATTAGAGCACCACGACCATTTTCCCCTCGACCATTGACGGAAATATTCCGAATTCATATTATGCTAAAATTCGAATAATTTTATCGCTTTAAACTGCATGCTGGGTAATTATGCCCGAATGTTATGAAAGATTAATTAAATGAAGTTCTCACCAAGTACTGCTACTATTACAGTGAGTCAGGGAGCTGGAAGTAATATGAATCTCATCGAAAACATAATACGGAGCGCTCTTGGCATTGAACTGCTCTTATTTTTCTGGAATCTCGGAGACGGGTCCGAAGGAAAAGAAGAAAACGGATTCTTTCCTGCCCTCGGAAGCGTCAAAAAGATCTTTCAAGCTATGCCGGGGACATGTCAAGCGTAAAAATAACGACAGGTATGATGAAACGAGAGGAAATCTTCACAGCAACCCTCCTCTGCGTCCAACTTCCGCCTCATCTGAGATTGATTCTTTAAAGACTCTGTTAGCCCGAAACGCGATCATTACTATGACTGTTTAAAAAGCTCGTTCATTTTTTACGAGAGGAAATCTCACTTCACCAACTTCAAAAGTTGAGCGATTCTTAGTGGTGGACAATATCGTCCTCTCTTGATCGAAAAGTTTGGAAATTATTTTTGGAATTCTCCTTTGGAATTTCTTTTATTTAATATTCCTCTTCAGTCCTGAAACATTACGTTATTTGGTTTGACTAAACGTCGCGTTTCAATAATCTTGGAGTTCGTAGTAATAAGTATTTTTTAAATTCTCTTGGTGAACTGAGACCCCTATCGTTCATACTTATCATTGGGGAATCGTCTTCTCCCCGTGCATACGTGCATATTCGTACGGTGTCGGAGTGGTTGGCGTGGCAGCACGCTAGTCCGATGGTCCCGGGTTCGAATCCCGGCTAGTCATATTTATTTTGTTAGGGAATGGTCGTGTGTGCTTATTTGTTATTGTTAGTAATATTTAATAAAATGGATGTAATTGAGATTAGTTTCCTGTACCCATTATAAAAGTTATTAATGTTATAATTATTAAAATTGTTATTTTTATTATTAAATTATTTATTATTATTAAGTAATATCAAGTAGTTTTTATTATTATCTTTTACGTTACATTTAATTCTCATTGTATATATGTGCACTTATCTATTGCATGTTATTGATGGAAGTTGGAGATTTTCTTTTATGTGCTTGATGTTCGTTGAGTCTAATTCAATCAATCTTGCAATTGTAATATCATTACATTATTATGATTATTAAAAAATATTATTTTTATTATTATAACCACTCTCTTATAGTAGCAATAACTCTTACGATTCTTTAGAAGCCCATAGATTGTATGAATCCTCTTACTACCTAGAACTTTTATAGCCTTGGCTTTTCTTCGGTCGACACATCTTGCTTTCTTTTCTCGGATGATGACCTACTCTGTTAGCTTCGTGTCATCCCCATCAGTTCTCTACTCTCTCCAATACTTTGAAGTATCTCTGGTCTTCCTCCGTAATCTTTCGCTTACTTTGCCGGAACCTTTTGGGTACTCTTGCCCTTTATCCGAAGCATAAACATCTTTTTTTCTAACTTATATAAGTGACGTTTTAATACACTTTTTTAATAGTCCTTTTTCCTTCTCCCAACAAATGGTTGATTAGACTTTCGAGCAACTTTCTCAATTTTTCCGTATTTTCATCACTTTCCCCATAGTACTATCTCATTTCTCCATCTCTTGTCTATGCCCTGTTCGATTCCTTCCTCCCATTCCTTCCTGCTTTTTTAGTCGACTCAGTTTTCCATGACAATTTATGACTTTTCATGGTATTTCTCCCTCCGAATTTTTGGTCGGCTCTACCGTATAAATGACGTTTAATATACTCTATTCTAACTACAGTAATTGTCTAATACTTTCCTATGCTATTTCATCTCTCGTTTTTTGTATTCCATTTATTGTTGTTTAATGCAGTAATATATCTTTGGAATATTATCTCAATCATGCATCCTGTTTTATTAAATATTTAAATATTATTTACAAAACTAGAGTCCACGATTTAGGAAAACACGATGCGACCGGTTTCCAGGTGATCGCCTCATCATCTGGCCTGATGATTTTGTCTAGTTTTGTAACATAATCTTTAATAAATTATGGAGATGTTCCACCAAATATCTCTTGATATGTTTCGTTATATGCAGGCCTTATAACTATGAGAAAAACACTGTAATTTCCACATAATATATAATTCACCCACATAATATATATAATTCGTTGAATTATATATTATGTGGGAATTACGAAGTGTTTTTCTCTTAGTTCATTATCTCTTTCCACGACGTCCGGCCAGTGATGATAGATCCATATTCAGTTAAATTCGTTCCTACCTGTCACCCATCCACTCATCTTGTTTGATAAAGAGTAAGTATAGAATCTGACAGCTTTTAATTACGTACCGGCGAAAACTGAAAAAAAAGAAAGAATTCAACAAATTAAAACACATTAATATTTAAGACCTCCCGCGATATATTTATTTGTTCAGAACGACTATAAAACCACACGTAACCATGGTCGCTCCAAATAAATAATTAGTGGAAGGTGCTAATTACATATTTCTATTTTGATTCGTCAGTTTGGAGTTCCACCGAATTCCGCTGAATAAGATCAAAGGAAATTTTACGTTTGAATCTTTGTGGGTCTTGATATATTTTTGTCTTTAAATGTAACTTCTGGCAGTGCGTTGGGTAGAAAATAAGACGTTCTATAAAAAGTCTAAATTTTGTCCGGGCTCTGGAAGGGAAGCGGCGAAAATTTCGCGCAAGAGAAAGACCGCGATAAATAAGAAGTTTTAGGACGCGCCGAAGGTCTGTGAGCGATGGATGGGGCGCTGTCTAGTGATTCACCCAAAGAAGGGGAAGCATTCCTTTTCACCAGATGACAACACGGCCTATCGGAAGGATATATCCAAGCGTGTTTTCTTTTACTCCTCTTGTATTGGAGAAACAGATATATCGGCGTGACCTTGCTCGAGTGCGTCTTCGTTCTTTTCCCCATCTGCTTTTGAATCTTTACTGAAAAAATCTCTCGTTGTGGGTCTTGTTTGCCGGTTCGGTAGGTCTGTCGTCGGACTCCTGATTTCTTATTCCCTTTTGATTCGCTATAAAAGATGTTATGCACTTCATGATATGAATGGTAAATCTCATGGTCCATGAGAAACGTCCCGTTTAATTCAGTGCTTGAAAGCGTCGTGTTTTTGTGAAGTATGTACGCATTTATTGGTGTGTTAGGAAGAGTGTTTGCTTTCTTTTGAGTAATTGGAGGAATATTTAAATGAGTGAAATCTTCGACCCTGAATTATTTTGTTGGTCCTCGTATGCAATATATTTCAGTAGTTCATGTTTACATAATTAAAATATAATAATACACTTTTTAGCCGAAAAATATTTCTTTAAATATCACCAGTTTTTATAAATTGCGAAACTAGTGGGTCCTAAATGATTTTCGGAAGTTTATCTTTTTCAGACGTTCTTGGACTTGGGACTTTTAAGTCCGAACAGTTCAAAAAAGGATCATCAAATAACACTCAGATCATTACGTTATCTAAATTTTGAATGAAATGTTCTAACTTTTAATAAAATTTATAATTTACTGGTTATGTTGTGGATATTCTTAGTAACATAATACACACAAGAATTCACAAAAAATTGACACTATTCCCCCAAAATGTGTTCCATTTTGTTTTGCCTGTTATGTGTTAAAACAAATGATAACTTTCCTTTCTCGATGCATATCAGATTATGGCCAAACCAGCTGAACAGTTCAAGTCTTCAGAAACAGATGCAAATGCATCCGTTTTCGGAGCGTTTCTATGTTGTTTAACTATAAGTACATTTTTCATATGCCGATCTTGCTCTCTGCCAATCGAATGTTCAATCAATTTCAAATTCCAAATTAAAAGCACGCAAATATCTTGAGGTAGTGTGAGATCACATTCTCTCTCGACTCGAAGTAGATCAGCTTTCATTCGGGAAATTTTGAAAAAGCTAAAAAGTTTAGCCGTAACTTCGCAGTCTTTCTCATGAACTCGTTCCATAGAGAGTAGGTCGTATAGTCTCAGATGAAAATGCGCTGAGGCCTGAGGAGCTATTCTAATTTACTCAATTTCAATTTTAGTCTTCGAGATAGGACATAATTTTCTACCTCAAGAAATGTTAACGTGCGTACTCTAACTATATGTGCTACTTAAGTCCCAATTCTTCGGAAAATCGGAGTTTTTGCAAAGAAATAGTCGATCAAGTGTACCGTTAAGAACCGAGTCGATCGAAGTTTCTTGAAGTTTTACTTCGGATTTCTTGCATACGTAGGTTTCTCGGTCCGGTGAATCTGTTGTTGGACTCGTATTCCTTTTACTCGAAGTGAAACCCGCATTTTGGCGTACTTCGATTAACTCGGTTCCTGACGATACACTTGATCGGCTGCTTTTATGCGAAAGCTCTGTTTTTCTTTGATGAACACGGAAGTTATTCTAAATTTTCATTAATTAACATTAACAGTAACTTAGGTGAAATGCAGTAAATCAGGTAGCGACTTAATATATTGTTTCCGCCTAATACAAGGGCTAAGAAAAATGATAGATGATCCATTCTTTTCTGTATCTACCTGAATACTTTTAGTCATCACAGTCCTTTTCCTTGTTGAGAATCTCTCAGTGATTTGAGATTCCTTCAGTTAATATTAAACGTCACAATTCTTAAATTTAGATTAATGATGAAACTCAAAAGTCGTTTTGAATAGTTTCAAATGAAATTGCTCGAAAATATTTTTTAAACAAATTATTACACTGATTTTTTAGTTGTATGAAAGTAAATGAGGTTGGAATAGCTAATCGTCTTTCAATTAGTGATGTTTAAAGGTAATTTCTTAACCATTTTAACAATACTTGGGAAGATTTGTAGGTCAAACGAGCCCATTATGGAGTGTTGATAAAGGCGCCTAAATACACGAGTGTGTCTCATTTAATTTTGGCTTTACTAAATTTCAAGATTTTATCTTTTCCTTGGCACATACATACATACCTGATCGTGTTTTTGTTACAGCTCTCTTTCCTATCGATAATCAACGTACAGGTTTCTTAGTTCGTACTTAACGTCACATTTAATCTATCATTGAAAACTGATATAAATAATTTTACTGAATGCTATGAAAACTATTGAAAATTTATTTTTTTAATTATTTAATAGCTAGTTAATGTAAAAGGAAACGGGACATACGTAGTTAACGTTTTGTTGACTAGCATTTCAATTATCTAATGTATCAGTCACTTAGAAAATATGACGGAAAGGGGTCATTCACATGGGGTATCAGTTAAATGAACCTCGGACGAATAAGGGGATCTCGCTTTATTTCGGTGTCTCAACTTCAGCAAGAACGAGATAAAAGTAACATCAGTCTTCCACCGTTAATAGAAAGTTTGGAGAAAAATGGTGCAGTCACCGAGTGAATAAAATGGATCACTATCGATTTACTCGCAGAATTAAACTTCTGCCGAAGAGGGAAGGAGAAAAACGTTAATTTTCTTTCACCTCTCGTCTCGGAAATGTAAGCTGTGGACGAAATGAAGAGATAAGGGTAAAAGTTTTGTTGGAGACGACAGGACGATAGGACGTTTCGGTCAAGTTGAAAATTTCGGTAGTAAATCCCTTGAGGTGGTTGTAAGAAAAGATGGATGGATGGAGTCCCGAGGGAAGGGAAGGGATTAGACGGATGGGAAGACGTCCTTAACAGTCTACGCTAAACAAGAGGCGGAGGTATGAATCATTTTGTTTGCGCGCTTTTTCCGTTGGCTGAAGAAGATTCATTTTGGAAATAGCATATTTGGGAATTCAACCAACGTGCGTTAAAACTCGAAAGAAATGAGTCATCCGAGGATTTTTAAAACCAGCCAGGAAATCACTGACGTTTCCAAGTATTTTTTAAGGAAGCCTTGAAAGTGCGTTCAAAGTGTTGTTCTTTCCAATTTGATTTTCCTCTCAGTTTCACGTCATATTCTGCGCGGAAAAAAAATCGGTTGATGTGTTTTTGTGTATGTGTTTGATTGAACATTTAAGGAATTGCTTACGATAATTAAAGAAAGACTAAATTTGGGGAGTTCGTAAATATTAATAATATCCAAATATGTTTAGAGTGCGTTTTCGACGAGGCCAGAAGTTCCAAGCAAGCTAATTTAAGAAAAATATCATAAGAGCGAGATCCTTAAAAATCGCCTTGCTGATATATTCGTTTAATCTATTTTATTACATTTCGTTGAATCTTCAGGATGTATTTTTCACCATATGTAATAAACCATGGGTTATCTGTGTATTATAAATTAAATCTATATCTACATAATTATGCTGCAAGCCGCCTTTCGGTGTGTGGCAGTGGATGTAAACACTAAGTGTTCGAGTTTCCTCTTTAGCTTATTGTTAACGCGTATATTTCACGGAAAGGATAAATCCCTAAAACGACTTCTCCTTGCATCTATTCTCTCACTTTACGCTCATTGTCAGATCGGCCGAAGTTACAGGGGGTCGCATAATACCATTTATGTCTTCCGCATATGTATTTTCTCTGAGAAAGAATGTATAATTACTTCCTGCAATTAATATTATTATTATACAACTTCGCCGCAGAATGACAATAGGTCAGGTAGCGACGTTACATTACTCACATTCTACAACTAACACTTAAGTTCTAAGTATAAAAATATGTACATTTGTCAATAATCACCCCATCCACTAACTACAATATTTTACAAGGCTTACAATTGATATTTTAAACATATACATTGAACCTTAATTTATTTTTACGATTTAAAAAGCCATGTCTCACATATTAAAATTACATAATATTACAAGTTCACAAGTTAAGTAGCTATGATATACAATTATATTATTATACAAGAGATAAATCACATCTACAACAGCATCTACATTTAACAATCCATACAAAAAAGTTGCCATTTACTCGAAAAAGCATTAATACCACTTGTCAAGAATTACTTATCATGTAAGATATTTCAGGGTTCCGGTTTCAGTGTTTTTCAGGGTTCACAATTGGTGGTGAAGTATATTTCGTTTATAAATTTCATTTGAAAGCGATTTAACCATAACCTGCTGAGGTTGATCTTGAGTTTTCCCCCCTTTTCTTTGGCAACTAGGTCGTTTTTACGATTTTATTCGACTATGTTTTCATTGCTGACTAGAAATAATTCAAGTTATTTAGAGAGTATCTACTTTTTCTAGTCCAGTGATAGTTCTCGTTCTTTTCTATTCTAGAGGGAAATCAACGAAGTTTGAAATCCAAGAGTCCCCAATCGTATTATTTACTCAGTTGAGATGGAAGTGTTTCTTTACTTTATTTTATTCTATTAGCCCGTTATTTATACTCGCTTGTCTCCAAGATTCCGAGTGACCTCTAGACATTTCATTCGAATCACCTTTTCTCAAAAGAAAGTTGGACGGATTACTCCCTGCCGCAGTTCCTTACTCGACAATAGCAAAAGGAGTAAAGAGTGAAAGTGCCGCAGGGACATGGAGAGTGCGTGCCGAATAAAGATTTTGGAGAAGGAGATATGGAATCCCCCGAAGTTTTGTGGCTTTATCGCACGTTAGGTGATACGATGCCCAATTATGCGAACACGAACGTGCGAATTTCCTGCTGCGGTAGCTTAACGGTTGGGTCACCGTTGGGTATAAGGAAAATTTTAAGATTTCCGCGATACGGATGTATGTTAATGTCGCGGCTGAGTGAATCACATTCTGGAAGTAGAAAATTCTCAAGTTTAATTGCGGTAACATTAGGACTTAACGTCAGTTTTCGAGTATTTAGTTTACGGCAGTTTTTGAGGTCTGTGCGGGAATGAGTAACACGTAAATTGGAAGGGAGCGGAAAGGAAAATTGCATTCGCGTTTTAAGACGCGCAACTTGGAAAAAATCCGCTCCGAAAAAGGAAGATTCGGGTTCGATCCCTTGATGAGGGCGGATCCCCCTACAAATCGAGCTATCTCACAGAACAATCTCACTCCGTTTTCGGAAAACTCCGAGTTTTAAGAGAGAGGTGTCAACAACTTAGCGGTACCAACTTTGCAGTACCAACTTAGCGGTACCAACTTTGCAGTACCAACTTAGCGGTACCAACTTTGCAGTACCAACTTAGCGGTACCAACTTTGCAGTACCAACTTAGCGGTACCCACCAGCTGAACGGTCCTCATGTAAGAGAACCCGCATCTACCCGGTGTGGTAGATGCGGGTTCGATTCCTGGTCTATTCAGAGTTATTCTTTTATATTCTTTTAATCTTTTAGGAAATTAATTAATGAGGATTTATATTTCGCTTTATATACAAGGATACATACCTGTTTCGTCATCCCAATTTTCCAGTCATCTTTACATCAGTCTGCCGTATTTCTTAAAAGACAAGACACTTCACGACAGGCGAACGCGCTACCTACCAGGCCATCCGGGAGCCCTGTTTTTCTTTCTTGAATCATCACGTGATGATTACCTGAAGGGTCGAAACCATGGTCGTGTAATGAAAAAGTATTGTGGTAACAGTAGGTGTTCCTTTCCTTATTCTTTATAGCCTCCTTTATATCAATCTGCCGAAGTTTCTCATTGTTTCTACTTTATTCTTATGATAATCTATATGTATGATCATTACTGTCTCCTAATTCATCATTTGTGTTGTAAATATTTATGCCATAGTTCATAATTTTGTCTCGATGTGTACAACTTTACATTTCTCTTAAAATTTCTTTTCTGTGGCCTTCTTTTAGTCCTTTCTCACTGTCCAAATTTCGCTTCCGTAGAGTAAGAGTTCCGGTGTTACGACTCAACGGTTAACAACCAGAATCTTGGTTTGTTGCCGTCCTGTACGCAGTCCTGTTCCCAGCCAATCGCTGCACTCCCTCAAAACTCCTAAACTTGACCCTGACCATCACCTGTCCCTCGTAATTCAACTCAAGTATCCCTAGCGTCTATCCCCCTAATACCTTCGCTCCTCTATTGTTTCCAATACTGCTGTCATTAGCCTAAAGTGTGCTGAATCGATTCCCGTGTTATTTTTATCAAAAACTTCCAAAGACTTCTTTCTCCGATAGCTCTGAGGATGACTTCTTAATAATAATTTTGCGGCAGAAACAAGCCTTTGTTGCTTTAATCCTCGACTTGCGTGACCTATTTACGTTAATCCATGTTCTACATCCATTCATCAGCATTATTTTAGCACCCTTAAAGGCCATTTATCGAAATTTTTTACATTTAAAATTCTCATTTAAATTACACTTCGTTGATCTAGTGTTTCTAATAGCGAATAATGTTTTTATTATTTTTGCCCAATAAGAACAAAAATTATTATTGAAGATCAGGTACACGAACGGGTATCCCATTTAGGATGTTATACTTATGTTAGGATGATATTATATTTAGAATATGACATAATGTATGAAGATGATAAAGACATCACTAATAAAATTAACATTTTCCAGAGGATAAGTGGGATAATAAAAAGAACTGTAAAAGGTAAACTGAGAAAAGAGACCCAAATTAAGTTCTATAAGGTGATGGAAATCCTTACTATGTTGTGCGGGTCAGAATGTTGGGCTGCAAAAGAAAGAACTGAAACAATTAGAGTCATCTGAAATCAAATTTCTCCGTGCAGTGAAAGGTAGAAGAATAGACAAAGTAAGAAATTTACAGTTAAAATGTTTATTGACAGCTAACGGTATAAACATTACAATATTAAAACATTATTACAATATTAAAAACAGGTCTCAATACGGTCCCCCTGAGCCAAATTGGCTCATCAGGAGGTGCCTGGGTTTACACAAATCACATTATCATGAAATACATTTGAAATATACCCAATATAAAATTAGTCAAACTCAATCAAATGCACTAACTTTAAAATTGCACTAAATTTCATATATAAGAGAGGAATTAGGTGTTCAAGCGATATCAGAGAAATTACTAGAATGCAAAAAAGGTGGAAAGTGCATGTAATGCGAATGCCTGTTGAGAGGTTTCTTAAGCAGGCGTTGGAATATAAGCCATTAGGCAGGAGAAGTGTTGGATGGTGAGGTGAAGCCGGCACAGGAAGAAAAAGAAGATAATTTTTGCCCAATTTCTGTGTATATACACCCAAAATTTTAACCAGTAGAGCTCCTAGGAGGTATTTCAGTTTTACCAAAATCATCGATTGTTATTCAAAATTAAAGGCGGAAAGACTTGGATTCGCCTTAGATTTGTACAAAAACGATAATTCGGTGATGAGGAACACTCGAGAAAGAAATGCAGAGTTCGTCTCTTTGATTCAAATGAAAAGATTGTGGAGCGCGCGCGGAAAACAAGCGACTCCTTCCCTATTTTCCTTCTTCTTGTATCGGGATGATCCCCCGGGCTCCCTCCCCTCAAAGAGGCGTTCTCTGCTAAAAGTGTCCCTTGTGCCCGGCAGAATAGACCCTCCCAAAATAGAGACGGTCACTCCGTACCCCTTCCATTTAATCCCCCTTCCTTTCCCCTCATAATCCCTCCCTTTCGGTGCTTAACCCAGCTTCGCAGTCCGCCCTCAACTCGTTATAACTCCGCTATCAATCCATGCTAAATATTCATCCCCTTTCGTTTCCTTTAAGCACTCCCACGGTCCGACGTGCTTTTCCGATAATGCTGCCTTTCTGTTTCGGGTGCACTTCTGTATGGTTGTTCCAATCAGCTATTTCAAGTTGGATATCTATGACTCGAGTACATTTCGCAACGTTAATTATTTCTGCAAATCCCATTCATTATAACCATGGGTTAGCAATCCGGATTGGATTGGAAAAGTTCGGTTTGTTGCAGCTCTCCAAGTCATCCTGTCCCGGACCAATCACTTCATCCCCTCATAATTCCTTGCCTCAACACTAACCCTTATTTACTCTTATAATCTAACCCAAGTCTTCCTCCGAAATATGTCCCACTACTCCTCCAATACTGCCTCAAGGGACCATCGTGCTGATGATGTTTTTTCTGGTTTTTACTATGTTTTACGTTTAATTTTTGCTCGCCGAAGGACTTCTGCGTTGGTTACCCGGTCTACCCAAATAAATTTTTCCTTCTTTTATCACTTCATCACCATCGCTCCCAACTTCTCATTTCTGCTACTGTTCTAGTCCAAGTTTCACAGTAATACAAGAGAGAAATACCAATACTCCATATATTGGTTTCCATAAACCGTTCCCTTACATCCTTGCTAGTACCACTTCCTGTCAACAATTTTGTTTTCAGATAGAACACCCTGGGGTTATTCTCCTTAATACTACTCTCTTTTAAATTTCTCTCACCTATTCTGATCTTATATCTACATCTACATAAGTACCCTGCAAGCCGTCTTCCGGCGTGTGGCAAGGGGTGTAAACACCAAGAGTAGAATTACTTCTTTAATTTATTACTATCGCGTATCGTTCGCGGAAAGAAAGAGTCCCTAAAACGACTTGTCCTCGTGTCTATTTTTCTTATTTTATACTCACTGTCGAATCGGCCAAATATGTTTATAGCGCATTTACATTACATGAATAATTATTCTTCTCTGGGTTCCAACTTATCATACTCGATTGCGGCCTCGGGTTCGATCCCGATGGGATTTCAACTTTCCTGATGCGGTTCGACGTCGGGTTGGATATCGAACTTTTACTTTAATGGTCAATCCAAATTACTCATCATCAGCATGAAGAGTGGGCTGATGTTAAAGAAAGTAAATTCTTCGATCGTGGCCGAATTAATTAAAGAAATTATATCAGAGCAGTGGAAGCGAAGTGATGAAGTTCAATTTTCCTTCATTTTTTTCCAACATTTTCGTATGAAATACTATTCATGTCTTTCGGTATAGGATAAAGGTAAATGCATCTCTCGTGTCTCAGTTTCCTTCATGAATATGAAAGCTACTGTCGCATGCATGATTCTGAAATAGCATTCATCCTTATAACTCCTTATTGAATGCTACGAAAAGTGTTATTCAGAGGTTGTGGTGCTGCATCCACCTGGGCTTGTTCCACTTAAATCATTCGGGCTGAGTGGGGAAAGCAAAGTCAAGCTACCTCATTTCTCATCCTACCTCATTGCCTTTCAGATGCTTTGGATAGATAATGGTGGACAGAGTGGTATTCAAACCGACCCTAGTTGTCATGAAGGAGTTTTCGCATAATGTTGTACCTTAGAAAATCTAAAACTCATTTGCAATTCTAATAACGGTTTTAATGCCTTGGAAGATTTACGTATTTGTAGAAATACGGATATTCGTTGGATGGTAGAGGCCTTAATATAGTGGTATTCCATATTTTAAAAATAAAAAAGTATTGAAACAATTTATTTATATATATATTCTGAATCACAAACAACTGTTTGTTTGTGGTTCAGTATATATAAATAAATTGTGTTTTAATACTTTTTTATTTTTTTAATACGGATATTCTCATGAATACCGACTCTGACTTTGATAAGAATTTACAGATTATTAGATTGAATTGCGTAATTGTTTTTTCCCGCTTTCGAACGCGTTTGCCATTCTCTCTCATTCTGCTTCTTTTCCTTAAGATGCTCTCATTAGTGACGATATGCGCATAGGGCAGAATCAAATCGTTGATGGCGTTTGGTATTCTTTTCAACGACATCTACCTCAACCATCATAGGCAACATCTATTCTAGGTACAGGTTTTTCCAAACTTTGCCGATTTTATCTACTGACCTTATTCTATAAAACGGACCTTAGGTGATGATGAGACAGCATTTTTATACATTCAGTGATAAATGGAAATTTAAAGAGAAAAGGAGGCTGAAAATATTCACCTATTCGTGAAAGTTAAAATAATGAAAAAAAAGCTTTTTCTCGAAATTAGTCGCATTTTCTCAAAAATTAGACAAGTAACTATCAACTGTATCGTATTTGTAGTACTTAATATATTTATCGGTGCTAATGGCGTAGTTATAATCTCCCCTGGCCGAAACAGTTTAACTTTTCGGCTGAAACCTCCCCCAATCCTTTGTCCGACCCGAGTCGTAACTTTACGACTTTCTCCGAAAATTCGAAAAAGAAACCATGGGAAGTCACAAGAGCCAATCCCTATGAACCGTGTATTTATTTAAGGGCCGACGACGAAATTTTGAGAGAGGAGATCAAGCATATTTTTTGAGACAGGCACGAAAACAAACATCCCAGCAGATGTGTGTTTATTCACGGAGAAAACGAAATAGTTTGTTCAACATTTGAAGAAGTCGGCGAACGGTCTTACCGCATACTTTTTCTCCTTTGGCTTGTGCATTTCGGCTGTGGCAACCCCCACCGATAATTTTTTATCGGGAAAAGAGTTGGGAGTACAAATTGGTTGCTAATAGAAGCTTCTCTATTTTCGTCCGTTCAGTCATTTTCGATATCGTCTGATTTCGTTTCCCCAAAGGCGACTTGCTCAATCCGAGCCCTAATACACGCTAATATCTTAAAGGGGACTTAGCTAAAGAAAATCTCTCGATCCGTCCGTGAGGGAAATCGGCCTCGAAGCGTTTCCATTTTAATCTCGTAATCGTCAGAGATTTAATTCACTCCATCCTCTCCGCACTCCCGAATGTAGAACGGATGGATTAAAGCGCAGATTCACCGCCTTAATTAGGAAGCTAAAAATTTAACCCTCCGCGGAAAGTCATCGAACCTGAGGGACGTGGAAATTATCCTTATGGTTTTTTCTTCCCCGTGAAAGACGAGGGGAAATTCGTTTTATCGATTCAGATGACGAAAACTATGACCTGATCGACGAACTAGCGCTTATTGATTTGATACGTAACTATTTGACAAAATCTTTTGCAATTTTTTCGTCGCTTGTTACAGTTTCACGACTCCAGATAGTAGTGATAAGTTTCTATACATTATAAACGAGTAATTATGGTCAAAAAGCGGGGAAAAGTGTATGTATGACAAATAGATAGTGCTAATATAAAACGGATTAATGGAAACAAAAGAAAGGCTGCGTGGCCTTAATGAAAAGGGTATTTTACTTTGGTGTGGACATACGTAGAGGATAGATTGACCAAGATAGTGCGGGATGAGGATTCCAATGGCAGTGAAGAATGATTATTAAAATATGTACAGATATACATATGAAGCGAATTCTCTGAGAAAGGATAGTAATGTATGAAGGGTGTTCTGAATAAATGAGGCAAGTTACGTGCTAACCCCGGAAGAAAAACACTCATAACACTCACGCATGCATAAGTGTTATGCATGTATATTGTGACCGATTACAACATGTAGCAATACACTTTGTGGGAATTTAAAGCTTTCATATCCGTTCGTTACGAGTGTCGGGTAAGGAAAAAATAAAAGTTTACATACTTGATGATCGAACGGACAATGTACCCCATGAAGCAATATCCTTATAAGCAAGGAGTTTCTTAATTTGAAAGTTAGCCATTTTTTCATGGGTATATCGAAGAATTCTTGTCTTAGAATAGGTTTAGATTTAACCTACGGGAATGTGGTGAATGATTCAATCTTCTCCATCTGATTTACGCCTCACCTCCGTAACTTTTAGCGTGTATGTATACTTCTAACGGCATGAGCATCGCACTTGAAACCCTCGTTCCACTTCTGATGTCTGAACGTTAACTTCATTAACTGATCTGGAGCACGCTCCTTGTCAACTGAAGTCTTCTAGAAGATTCCACTACAACAGATCCATTACCTGCCGTTAAATTAACGAACTGAGATGGCTCTGATTTCATGGATTTGATTACTGGAGCTTATTAATCTTCCGTTTCATATCCACACAATCAAATTCAAAATTAATCAAAAAACGATTTCTAGCCATAAAAGATTCAGACGATGTTTCTATAATGAAATTATACTCATCGAAGATTACGTTTTAGAATGGTTCAGGTCCTGATGGCAGTGTGCGGGCATAGAAGGGTGTAAGATGAAAGTGATTTTATCCACGATAAAAAAATACATACATTCACACGTCTTTATTGGGTGAAATTGGGACTAATAAGTCTCATCTTCCATTTAACCTTTGTTACAAACTATTACAAAAAATGTGAAATATATTTACTTAGAGAGAGAAAACAATAGTAAGCTATAAAATATGTATGTACATGCATTAGAAGAAATTTTTTTATCGCATAAAAAATTTCATCACAAAAAAGAAAGAGAGATAGTTTAAAATGTAGTGAATAGTAATAAATTACAATAGATATCAAGAAATCAGAGAAGTACAGACATAGCAATGAAATTAACCTTATAATTACAAAGTTGCAAAGAAGGTCGTCAAGGCGTATGGATATCGTACGTGAAGTTATTATAGAATATGTTTTTATGTACAGGAAGGCTAACAAGAAAAACGTAACAAATTTGAAAGGGAAAAGAAATGATAAATAAAACATGCTCTACTATAAAATGATTGTAATAATCCCAATTGTGTGTATATAGTTTCCGGCGTTGTGTATAATTAGATGATAATTTACGTACGAAATTCGCGGCAGCTCTATTTGAAAATAATTACATTGTTCTTCTCGTTGAGGCAGATTATGAAATTTAGGGCATCACGTTTTGCCTATTGCACTGTATTATTATTACAATATACTCGGTAAATTAACGATATTTTCGTAACTTGTAGGTATTTTATTTATTATAATTATTAAACAACACTATTAACGAAATGAATGAATCAAGACAATAATGAATTACTTATAATTCAGCCTCTCAGCAGTTTCTATAAGTAGGTAAAAGCCTAAAAGTAGGTCTAACCTTCCATAAGTAGGTAAAAGCTAAAAATCTCTCTGTCATTTTAAGCTTCACATTGTGAATTATTTTGATGTTAAGCAGATTAAATTTTTAATTTTAAGTGAATCAAAATACACTTCCACCATGCAATCCATCTACAAGACCTGGAAATGTCATTACGACATGAAACCCGGGTCACTGTAATGGAATCATATTTTACTGGAATTCACGAAGTTACGTATTAAATTATTAGAAGGTTAATCACTCCCTTAAGGCTACTCTATTTAATAAATTACGCTTTCAGAAAGATTAACCACCCAGTGTCCCGGTACGTGCATGTTGCACCACGAGAAGTATTGATATTCTTCTCCCCCTCTGCGTTACGCAATCATTTTCCGAAAAATGGAACAAGTGGAGAGCAATGATGAAAAGTGCAGCCCATGGAGCGGGGTTAGTTAGCCGCATCCGTCAATAAGCGAGTTGATATGAAGCCGGAGCGCCCTCTCTGAAGTGGCTTTTCGGAGTTTCGCGAGAGTTATTGGTTTTCTCATATCGATTAATGCGGCATAATGATCGGGACCTAAGAGTCAACATGTCCGCAGGGAGCGCCCCGCCCTCAGTGCCGCCCTTTTCCGCATGTCGGGCCCCAAATAAAGCCGCCGGTGATACGCATCTCTGCTCACGAAACCGCATGATCTTTCTCCGCGTTTTTTCCCCACAGAAGTTTGTCGTACCCCGCTATCAACGCGTCACTCGGGAAACCTTTTTTGCCACTCGGACCCTCGGGCAAGCATTGAAAAAGTTTTGTGGCCCCGAAGCGGTTTATCGCATTTAGGCCTCCTCGGCGCTTTTATTTCGCCCCGCGGGACGTCACGTCATCTCACGTGAAGTCGAGATTATCGCGGCGATCGCTTGAGCTTGTCGGGGAAAGTAAAATGCTAAAATAAGTGGTCTCTTCGGTTGGGAGATAAGCTTTTGAAGTGTTTCGCAGTCGACGAATTGTAACTGATAAAATTTTGCTCAAACGAAGCTTTAATTATAGAGCGAGGCAAACGAAAAGCTTTATTAAATGATTCTAAAATCGAAAAATAGTTACAATTAGGAAACAAAGGGGTTTCTCATCTAGAGGATTATTGATCGAAGGAAACTCATTAAAAGTTGTTCTATTTAATTTGAACGTCATATAAAATTTGTTTTATGTAATTTTTTTAATGTTCTTCTAGCATACACTCCAATGATGTGGGATACTTTCAGTTGTCATCTCGCGATAATTATACAAAGTATATCTAAAAAAATGTAAATCCCATGACAAGCCCAATACCTATTTAGGTTGGGAATTTTGAATAGAATTGTGTTTGCGGAAAGAGACGAGAGATAAGAAACACTACTTATAAATACGTTAGTTAGACCTCATCTTGAGTATGCGTGTAGTATATAGGACCCTGCCGATAAGTGTTGTAATCGAGAATATATCATGCTATATGAAATCTTATTCGGGAATCAGAAAAGATGCAGCGAAAGGCGATACGTTTTGTGGAGAATTGCTGCGATAAATCAGTGAGCGCCACTCAGATGCTACAGGACGCAGGATGGGAGTCTTTAGAAGTTAGAAGGTTTAAAGAAAGGATTCATTTACTGGATACATTTAGAGAAAGTGCGTTCAGAGATGAGGTAGCCGAAATAATGTGTCCACCATGTAACATAGGCCGTTCCGACACTGCGAGACAGAACACGAAAATAGATGCTGCTCGTGGATGCTGCTCTAAGAGTGAAGATCCTTGTTTATAACATTCCTTACTTCGTTTTCACAACGTTTTGGAATATAAGCCTGAAAGATCGTGATATAAATTGTAGAAGGATTGTGAAAAATCACGCTGACTTATAGACCAGAAAATGTACCTCACGGAAATCGACCTTATTTCTAAACGTTTTCAAGAAAATATTTCAAAAGTCCTTATCTACTCCTTAAGAGAAGCGTTTATACGTTTTATACCTGTCCTCCGATCAGTGGATAAACTTCGAACAGCATTCAGGGTATTTCTGACCATACATCTCTTCTGCGGACCTATTACAAGTAAGGGAAAACCTGATTCGGCGTCTTTCTCAACGTCGCGTCGTCTCGTTTCGTTCTTTGACGAACGTGCAAGAATCCGCTAGTAAATCCAGACTTTTGCTTCTCTATTTTTTCAAGTGCCTCGTTCGAGCATTTAGCGCTATCTCGTTTTCAGTTGCGCTTGCTTTTCCTTATCTTCCTTTTGTCTGAGCCAACATTTCGTTTTTTTTTCTGTGCATCCCGTTCCACCATTCGAGATAACCTCCGGTTTGTGCTTAGGGGGAAGAAGTGTAACTGTTACGTCCGTCGTGCCGTATATTGTAAAAGAATCCCTCGTGGGGTGGATGTCAGATCCTGGTGAAACCCGTCGCCAAGTCAAGTCCCGTTAAACATAATTTTTACTAAATTTATGAAGCGTATGCATAAAATTACCACGATCATACACATCTGATATCTAATGCAATTTTAAGTATGCATGCAATTATGCACAATTTTTCAGAATTGTTCCCACTGCCATCTGGCCATGCACCTACCTACAGTGAGAATTTGTGATAATAATATTAAAATCGAGAAAAATTGCGATAGCTCCAAGGATAATTATACTCGGTACAATAAGAATAATAAGGGTAAAATGCTTTGCTTTGTAAAATTTCCTGTACTAAGTTGATTGTTTTAATTTTATCTACATCTGCGTAAATATGAATCAGGAATTTAAAAGAACTTGGTAAATTAAGCTAGTAGAACATTTAATTTCTCTCCGGCATGAATTGGGGCCTCCACGAAATTCCTGCATTTACAGAGATAGCTCGTTGGCCATCGTGGGGAACAAAAAAATTCTCAAACCATTAGACCCGAAGGTGTTTTGCACCCTCGCCGCTCTTTTAACTATAATGGCAGAGCAATGCAGTAACTCCGCAACGTAAAAAATGCCGTACCTGAGTGCATATCACTCGGAAGAAGCCAGTAGTATAGCCCGAGAGAGTTCCTCTCGGCGTTAATGGTTAGCATCCGGCGAAAGTATTTCTCTCCGCACCTGGGGAAATTGCCGCCGGCCGCTGAGGCGATGTGTATGGCGCAGAGGCCCTTTGTATCTTTTATTCTCGAGTTGCTGGAAACGAGGGAGAATTCCCTCCGAAAGGTTAGAGTTGCTGCGAGAATGAGCGGCGGGCATGCGTAACGGGTTTATATACGAAGTTAACTGCTCGTTACCGTTCGCAAGGTGAGATGGCATTTGGGAAAGGTGGGCTATTATTCCCCTACGGAAAAATATGAAGTTTAACCTTTCCGGTGATGGAGGTGATTAGTTATGTTAGTACTCAATGGAAGGTTTATTAAATATATTCCTTTCATATTTGAACTCCGAAGGTACCGTCACGAAAGGGCGTTTAATACAGTTGATTGTATTGTTTTTAGGCACACTTTGAATTACCAGTCTACCTATGGAGAAATTTTGAACGTATTTTTGTAGCTTATGAGTGAATCAATGAGAAATGTTACGCTGCTTTCTTCCTTTTTTGTAAAAATTAATTACCAAGGTATGTAAGTGTGCAAAATAGCGACATGACCGGGACTCGAATCCAGGTCTCCCACTTTCCCGGCAGGTATGCTTGGTTCGTACTTGTATTTATTATTTAGGAATTCGCAGCCAAAATATATATTGAATCTCTACTTGTAAAGGTTTAATTTTTTCTGTTAACACTCGATCCGGCCCTAATTCCCTCGCATTTACTCTATTCCTCTTACCAGCACTTATGTTAACTCCTCCTCTCAACTACGGAACTCTTTACCAGATAGGATTAAGAACGCTACTTCATTAAGATCTGTTAAAGACAAACTATTTAATCATATTTTTATTCCTTATGATTAATCTTGTTTCGTTTTCTTTATGTACTTTGTAAACTGTTGAACATATAACGTAGTTTTTTTTTTATTTTGACGTTGTTCTATTGAATCAATTTTTTAGAGCAAAAATGTACTTATCTTCCAGCTCTAATGGGCATCTTCTCAAGGGCTAATAAAACATTTATAATAACATACTTAATTGGAGCTGTTTTTTCACATAAGCTATTCACTGATTAAACCTTGTCTTATGCTTTTCTTACGAATCCAACTAGCTTAACGCGTTATTCCGCTCACCCTTGTCGGTACAGGTAGCGAATGCATTGGGAATAGAGTTGCAACGGCAGCGTGCTCTCGAGGGATAGGCGCGTGCTCTCCTCTCTCTCTCCTCTCGCAGATATGGACGGTGAACGATTTATGTGAAAGGCTTTGCAACGAGACCGCGCGCATAATTCAAATACTATCACTCACGTGGAAGACGTATGGCTTGTTTAACATTGATAAATGTGCCAATTATGGACTTGACGTCCAAGAAAAAAGCGGCTTGTTTGCGGCCGAGGGGTCGTCAGCCTCTCAACGCGGATTAGCTTAGATTCATATTTAGATTTTTAAGTAGAGAAAACATCCGCGGTGTGGAAATAGCCCGCGCCCGAAGCGCAAGCTTTATTTTTGTGTTTTGCTCCTTCTTTTTCTCCATGGTTGACTTTGAAGTTCAATAGCGTGTGGGCTAATGTACGTCTTCAAAAGAAATGCTCGCGATATTTCTTTAAATTGATGCTTGATGGCCTTAATTTACTTCTGTTGTAGACATTCCAATTTTCTCGAAACTTCTTTCGCGATTGCAAAAATAAGTTGATTGTTTTAATTTTCCTTTCGAGAATAAACAGAAAAGCAAATTTTCGCGTTGGATAAATCTAGAGTATATATTGATTTTTTAGGTTGAGAAAACTTCACATATTGATTTATTTCCAAAATTGATCAATTTTCCATGTAACGTTTGGAGTGAGATATTACATCGATTCAGTGTTATTGGCGTTCAGTTTTTTTATTTAAGCGTGATTTAAAAAAAATCGGCTCCTCAGTTTCGTTACCTCCTCAGAAGTTTACCTCATAGTTACGGATGAGTTTTAAAGTCCTTTTCAATTACTTAATTAAAGGCCAGACATATTTGTTCCTTGGCAACCGGTTATAATTATATATTCATAATTATTAATACATTTTTATTAGTTTAGTGAGTTAGTGAAAGAGATTTCGTGCAGACATTAAAACTGATACATCATAACCTATTTAATGTTCCGCGGACTTTGGGTAGCACCGAAATCAGAGGACCTTTCCTGTCGGATTTTTAAATTGGACCAAAATTACAACGTATTGAAAGCCATTCTTCCTTCCCGGAGAAAAGGGTAGAAATAACAAGGAAAAACACATCTTTTCTCGGTCTCACTACACTGGACATCGGAAACTACATAATAAATAACGTGGCAGACTTTATCACAGACGTTTTATGCCGGCTCGTGAAAAAACTCCCTTCAGTTTTTGTTAAAATCTCGATCCGACCTCAAGGCAACTTCGCCCATTGGCTGTCTCACCCTCACAATTTCGGCGTCACTTTCCTTTAATATCCATCGCACAAACGCCACAACAAGAGCGTTGATTTGTCAACAATGGACAAGAATACACAAGGCCGCGACTTTTTTACGTCTCTCTCTCTTTCCTCGACGACCTTTCCTCCCTTTTTTACGCTCCATCCGAAAAGACGAAAATATTCCGACTGTTACGCGATAATGGCCGCTGTTCACAAAGGGAGAAGAGTTTGAAAATAACCACATCGCAAAAAATCATCGCGTGAGGTTAGTATTATTATTGTACAATTCTGCCGCAGGATGACACAAGGTTAGATGGCGACGTTACATTATTAACATTCTACAACTAACACTTTAGTTCTACATATAAAAAAACTTTTTAAGTTTTCATTCGGGCAAATCCCACTTTATTTAATTATCGTATTATTGCCATAGATAGTTGCAGTGTTCATCGCAATTTCTTCCTATGCTACTTACGTAACTGTAAACTCCAACTTCGCTGCAAACTAAAGCATACTCTTTCCAGCCTCTGCAGTTGCCCAGTCTTCCATTTCTCCTCATTTAATATACGTACAGATGAGCTTTTTAGGAAGGAATTACATAGTAAAACTGTACTCAAGCATCCGAAGAACGCATTACTGCTCAGTGAACCTCTTATTTTACGTACGTTTTTACAATTAGAATTAAACTTTCTTCCCTCGTTTTCGCTTACGATTTGATGATTAAATTCGCTTAAGGATCACCAAGGAGTAGCACGTTCTCTAGTATTCAAAAGCTTAAAAAGTAAATGCAAATTACTACTTACATTAGGTAATGATGAAAAGACCAAGAACGGGCCAAGTCTTTTCTTCATTAGTTTAGCTCTTTTATCCAGCGTAGACTTACAGACAGAAAAAACTACGTAGACAGACAGAACTAGACGCTGTAACGTTAGCAAAGGCATTGTGAGAGCATCGCGATCCTATGAAAGCGGTTGTATACGGCAAGAAACAAGGTCCAGATTCGAGCAAAGGGGCAAAAAGAAGCGGATTGCCGTTGGCGTAGAATGCTCGTAAACTGTCTTTAATCTTAATCCTTCTCAAATGGCATGGATTTCGTGCCTTACCGTGGGGATATTTACGGATGCATGCGCATGCAGGCGAAGTTTTCATAACCTACCCGCGCCGCGAGAATCTTTTATGAATAAATTTAGGGATTTTCATTTAGAAAAACTCCCCTGGTAAGAAATGCATGAGATTTCTGTTAGTGAAGGCGTGTTTCTTAGAACAACCAGCGGTTGAAGGTGGAGAAAAAGGCGAAAGAAACGAGGAACGGAGGGATTTATTCACCAGGGAAGCGATTGTATTTTTGCTGGGAAAGGTCAGGTCGAGCAGCTCTTTTTTAACTCCCACTGGAGCGGTTCCTTTAACGGTTTCTCCATCGGAGTGAATTGACAAATCGAACCCGGGCACCCACATTTCAGCGCTAGGGCCACTTTAAAAGAGAATTGCCGCATATTTCATCTCAATCGATCAAGAACGTCGCGAGGGACTGACGCGCTTGGAACTAGATGTGAATAATTCGCCTCTCTCCGCTTTAATGTCTCGTGCCAAATACGGCGGTAGATTTGGGATAAATAGCCCGTTCCTAGCAGTCCCCGTGAAAAAGGATTGCGGAAGGGTGAGTGTCTATGGATTCGAATGCGACTTAATTTTCTCTAACTCTCTTAAGACTAGTCAACGAAGTTAATATTTTACATCCGAAAGGGAAATTTGCTAAGTCTGCACACATTCTCTGTTTTCGGTGGTGCATATTTAGCGGTAACTTTTTAGAGTCATTCATTGCAGATTGGCCTTCCGCTTGCAAGTTGTTTGTAAAATTTAGGAGAATTATAATTGGCTTTTGGTGCTTGCAAAAATTTCGTTGGTGATGCGACATGGGCTCGAGAAACTCCTACATCTGCAATAATACGTTTTTTATTATTAGAAAATTTAAATTTCCTGACTTAAGCGTAATTGAAGAAACGTTCTCACGTTTGAAAGCATAAAATTAAACCATTCCGCAGTCTTTAGTGCTTACGTCAACTACCTCTCTAATCATTTACGTCCGCATATATATTAATTTGTTGAAAACTTATGTATCGGAGATATTAAATCATATTAT